>SKCR01008680.1:0-23821 GCA_019454045.1 Zanthoxylum bungeanum
GAGGATGTTTATATGCAACAGCCTGACAGTTTTATCGTACCTAGACTTGCAAACAAGGTTTGTAAGTTAAATCGATCCATTTATGGATTGAAGCAAGCATCACGGTCATGGAATCAGCGTTTTGATGAGATCATAAAAGAATATGATTTCGTGCAAAACGCAGATGACCCTTGTGTATACAAGAAGATAGTGGGAGAACACTGACTTTTATTGTCCTTTATGTCGACGATGTATGCTTATAGGCAATGACATTCCCATGCTAACGTCGGTGAAAGCTTGGCTTTCATTAAAATTCTCATGAAAGATCTGGGAGAAGCAGCCTTTATTCTGGGAATAAAGATCTACCGGGATAGATCTAGAAAGCTGCTTGGACTCTCCCAGAGTACATATATTGACAAAGTGTTGAGCGCGATTCAGCATGGATCAATCCAAGAAGGGATTGATGCCAATGTTACGTGGTATCTCTCTGTCTAAGGACATGTGTCCTAAGACTCAAGAAGAGAGAGATAACATGAGTCGGATACCGTTCGCCTCGCAGTCGGATCGATCATGTATGCCATGATATGTACGCGACCTGATGTGTCATATGCTTTGAGCATGTGCAGTCGCTATCAGGCCGATCCAGGTGAAGGTCACTGGATGGCAGTTAAGAATATCCTTAAGTATCTTAGACGAACTAAGGATGCTTTCTTAATTTACGGAGAAGGAGAACTTGTGGTATCTGGGTATGCCGATGCAAGTTTCCAAACCGACAAGGACGAATTCAAGTCGCAATCCGGGTACATTTTTTATTTGAATAACGGAGCAGTGAGCTGGAAATCTTCCAAGCAAGATACTGTTGCCGATTCAACAACAGAAGCGGAGTATATCGCTGCATCGGAAGCAGCAAATGAGGCAGTTTGGATCAGAAAATTCCTAATCGGATTAGGAGTAGTTCCGTTAGCAGCTGAGCCTGTTCCATTGTATTGTGACAATAACGGGGCTATAGCACAAGCTAAGGAACCAAGGTCTCATCAACGATCCAAGCATGTTCTTCGGCGTTACCATCTGATTCGGGAGATTATACATCGTGGCGATGTAAAGGTCGAGAAGGTCTCATCAGATAACAACATTGCAGATCCGATGACGAAGGCTGTTTATCCGCATGTGTTTGAACGACATATACATAGTTCAGGTATTAGATGCTTGAGTGACTGGCTATAGGCCAAGTGGGAGATTGTTAGACATTATGACCCATAGCGTCACTGTTTTGTAAATGATATTATATTATTGTACAAAATTAACTATGTGATAATGAAATTGCCTTTTACCATTTTGTAATTTATTTACTTTGATATATAAATGGCGAAAGTCCATATGATTAGTTCCGTATTGAGATGATATGAGACAGTATCAATACATAAAGGTTTAATCATTAAATATCTCTAGTCGGAGTATTATCGAGATCGGACATCGATAATGCGGAATAGACTAGTAATGCACTTGTGCACGTTGTGAGGGCACAACGGCATAGTTCTCATATATTTAAGTATAGGATACTTATGCAAGTGCGATAGGAGGTTGTGTTTTACCGATGGTACGGAAAACAGCTTCGCTCTGGATAGACCCCGCGGAATCCCATTGGTAGTATGTCTGCGTGTCTATGGGAGGCCGCATCAGGGTAGGTGTATATGGTCTTAACCTGAGACTTGCATCGCTAGTACTTGCGACAATCGGTAAACTTTGGTTTTGGTGGTTGGGGGCTTTAACCGGTTCTGTGTTCACCACTTCTGGGTTTATCAGGAATCGTAGTGTATTGGGTGTGATGTCAAGATGGAAGTGTCACTTTAGACATATGGAGTAGATGATCGCGCAGGATACAGAACTAGTGCTCTATAAAAGGTTGCAACCGTCAGGTCAATATGACTAGGTCAGGATTGCCCGATTTAAAGAGACTAGTTGCTTGATGTCCGATATATGTTTCGTACGGGGCAGACACATTTCTAGCCCCAGGCCTAACATGTGATCGTCCGATACTGGATCGATGTACGCAATACTACGGTATACTACGCTTGATAAAGATCTAATATTCCAATAAGAATATTTCTGGAGAATTGGGTAGGCATCGCGCTTTGCTAGAAGCCAACCTTGTCTTGTAAATCGGTAAAAACGTAGTACAAGGTACGTACGTGTTCGGATTATCCGACGACCGTATTTACTGCCAACATATCCGGAGATCTCTCGGGTCGCTTCCTGAAGATTCACCTATGATATTTGATTCGAACTTTATTAATCTTGGATTAATTATGGAGAAACTTTATCTTGGATAAAATGCCTTATTTTGAGAGAGAACGATTAATTTGGAATTAATCGGTAAAATAATATATTCGATATATATTAAACGAAATTAGATTTCGACGCGGATTTAAAATCGGATTTTAATTCGGGCAAACGAATTAATTTAGAATTAATTCGTTAGCGACGTGAATAGTGATTTCGCTAGGCGTAATTATTTAATTTACGTCACGACGGAAATTCGTTAATTCGGAATTAGCGAAACCGAGCCCGAAAGTGTTTGCGGACACATTCGTATTTTGAAACGAGTGGGACCCGCAAGTCACATCGCGAAGTCACATCACTTGACATGACTTGGTGATAGATGTCACAAGTCACTTTATTAAAGTGACACATTGTCACTATTCATGAAAGAAGTTGGTGAGGCCATTTAATGGCTTTTTGGAGGGAAAATGTTTTTGACTTTTTGGATGGGTATTTACCAAAATTTTTGGTAATTATTTTATATCTTGTTTTTAGAAAACAAAACAAAACAAAAGCTTCTCTCCCCCTCTCTCTCTTGGAATGCCGTGACTTCCATTAGGGCAAAGAAGATTTGATTTTCATTTCTCTTTTGCTAGCACATCTTATGATCAAAGGAGGTGATAGGGAAACCATCAAAGAGCTTGGAATACACAAAGCTTGGAGCTTCCACTCATTTTCTCCTCTTGGCCGAACCTAAAAGGATCTTGGAGCTTCAACCTTTTGTTCATCTTCTTCATCACAAAAGCTTTGTAAGTATGATTCCGCCATGCTTCAAGTTTAATATATATATTCATTTGTTGTATTTCATATGCTTATACTTTCCTTGGGACAAATAATAGAAACCAACAAACCCATGATGTTTTGGTATTTTTAATATAAAGTTATATGTTAAAAAAAAAGTAAGTGGGCTATTTTTGACATTATTGTGAATCGATAAGAATCCAACACAAAATAATGATTTTTTTTTCCTAAAATAATATTCCAAATTTACATTTATTTGGATCCATTGGACTTTGAGTAAGTCTATATTTTCGATCCAACTGTTGTTAGGGATGAGCCCACTTAATAACTCGTATTCGGATTCATTCCATTTTTTAGATTTTGACATTGAAATATCCCCAACTCAATATCTCATTCTTATAATTAGAACTTGAGCCAGCAGGGTTAAGCTCTTGCTGGCCCGGAATAATTGGTTTGGATTAGTCAAAATTTTATTAATTATTCAACGTGAAGAATTCGAATAACTTGTATATTATATTAGGTTGAAACTTTTAATTTCATACTATGGACGTTGATTTCGGTCGAGGTCCACAATCGAGAATGAATTGAGGGGCACAAGAGAACCTGCAAAATAAGAGTAGAATGACGAGGAGGTTACTGCCCACCGGTATGGTGAAAGCCGTAAGCACTCCGACGCTCAAGTCAGCAAAGTATGAATAGGTCGCAAGTGAAATGATTAAGGTTTTAGGATACCTCAATTTTTGTTTTATGGCCGTGAGGGTAGGGTATTATAATTTCTCTGATGACTGGGAGTAGTGCTGTATGGTCCCCCCTTTGTGTTATGACTCTTCTCTTTTATAAACCCTTCTGACGTGGGGTCATTTAAACATCTTCTACCCGTTGGATGTATTAATGATGGGGCTTGTGCCTGTAATTGTCGATTTAATGGAGTTCATTACTATTGGCGTTTTATCAATCTAATTACTCATGAATCTGTTGGCTTCCTGAGCTGTTAAATCTGTGACGATGGGCTCTGGGTTGGTCTGGTCTCTCGGCCCAAAGCTGGTTTCTTAATTTTGATCTGATTGTGGGCCTTGAGGCTTTGGTTTCGTGATTGACCCAAATGTGGAATGACAGTTATGCCATTGGGCCTAAATTTGACCCGTAAAGTTTGTCTGCTACTCTCTAAGTCTGGAAGTTCTAGACTTGGAGAGTACCATTGTTTATGTCGAGCGAATCAAGACTCTGATAGTCGTCTCACTGATCCTGGTGGAGGCTTAAAATTAGTTAATACCATGCTCCCTAAGGGGAACCTGACTCCAATTACTCTGCTCAAGTCCTCCATTGGGTGTCACTAGTTGTTTGACACATATGGTGGTTCTGGAGGCAGCCTCAGTCGACATAAGTATACGGATCGAAGTGAATATTTTGACTCGACATGAATCTCGTGGAATACTTTGACTCGATATGAATCCCGTGGGGGTGTGTCAAGTGGATTGAACCAGACAAAGGTTAAGAATTGCCACGACATGTCGTATGAAGTGAGCGAATGTTTCTGTACGGCTTGACATGTCATATGGATCGAAGCAAACCCTATTTGTCTCGTCGAGAATATTCTAAGAGGTGTCCCCGGTCGACTGAATCAGATGATGGTTCAGGAGCAATTTCACTCGACATGTTGTATGTAACGAGTGAATCCATAATTCTATTTGACTCGACATGAGTCATATGGGGGATGTCCCCGGTCGACTGAACCATATGATGGTTCATGAGTAAATTTCACTCGGCATGTCGTATGAAACGAGTGAATTCTATAATTCTATTTGATTCGACATGAGTCATATGAGGGATGTCCCCGGTCGACTGAACCAGATGATGGTTCATGAGTAATTTCACTCGAAATATCGTATATAACGAGTGAATTCCATAATTCTATTTGACTCGACATAAGTCATCTGGGGTATATCCCCGGTCGACTGAACCAGATGATGGTTCATGAGTAATTCTCACTCGGCATGTCGTATGAAACGAGTGAATACTATAATTCTTTTGACTCGACATGAGTCATCTAGGGGATGTCCACAGTCGACTGAACCAGATGATGATTCATGAGTAATTTCACTCGACATGTCGTATGTAAGGATGTTCAAAACTTTAAAGTGTATTATGTCGAGTGACATCATTCCTCTTGTCTGTTCTTTATATCGTTCCTCATTCGACACCTGGATTGTTTCCAAGTCTCTTTCCAGTCATTAATTGCAACCCTAATGTGAATTACGAGGAGTTTTTGGCGGGAATTTGTGGTGCCAATTGAGTAGTGTGTATAAAAAGAGCTTCGGGTACTTCATTTGCTTTATTCGTAAAAATTCCATTCGGAAGCCGAGTAAGGAGAGCTCTCATTATTTCAAGGTATTCTTCAAAAACTTCCTATTGTTCTTCAATTTCTTTAAACATTCATAGTGTAGATTCAAGCTGTTCTGAGGTAAAATTGCCTGTTTGATCTTTGGGTTTGTGAAATTATTTTCAGAATTGTGTTTATGGGTTTTGATATTTAGGAAATTGGTTACTAGGGAGTTTAGTTGTTTATATGCTTGTTGTTTGGAAGATGTCGAGTAGAGAATCCTTAGGCAGCTTAGGTGTTAAGATTGATAGTTATGTCGGATCTTCTTCAAGTGAGATGATAAGTGTGGTTTATACCCACTTATTCCGACATCTTTAGCTTATTGTTTTGTTATATTTCGAGATATTAAATGTCATTTATAATTTATTTTATGTTTTAATTGTAGGAGCATCAATACATGGATCTGGGAACAATTACATGTGTTTGGGAACTTTCGGGAACACAGGACGAGCATGAGAGTAATTGGCGCCATGACACCCATTGAATATTTACAAAGGCGCCACAGCGCCTTTAATTACATACTTAAATACAGAGAACAAGGTGCCATGGCGCCATTGACAGAAACAAAGTGGGCGCCATGGCGCCCCATTAAAGGCAACATAAGGCGCCTTGGCGCCTTCCCAAAGTCACGCACCCATACTGAATGGCCGAGAGTTAGGCGCCGAGGCGCCCACAAGCCATACATTTTCCCGAGGATTCAGCGCCCCGGGCCCAGCTGCAACAATCCGGAAGAAAACCTACACGTTCCAGGATTCAATTTTTAGGGTTTTTAATAATCCTAATGCTACCAAAGACTCCCAGCCTCCAGTATAAATATAAAGTTCATCCAACACTCAAGGGGAGGCTAATACAGAGCACAAAAATACATAAACATATTTTTAGAGATCCAAGGAGAGGATTGAAGAGCGACAAGAGGAGCAAAGGCTGTTGTAACATCCGAGAGGAAGAGATTCAATTCGGGTTTATCTTCTTATTTATTTCTTAGAACTCTAATGATTTCCATTAGATTCGTGGCTTGATTATTCAATGTTTTATCTTTTGTCATGAATTTACTCCTTAATTTTGGAGAACGATTGTAATCGATGCTTGAACCTTGTATTTTATTTATCAATTCTGTTATGAAGTTTTATTGAATTATTTATATTCTTTTGAGTTTAATGCTTTATGTTGTTGGCCACAAATATGATGATGAATGTTAGAATTTATCACTCGAGAGAGGGGATTTTGAATAGATCTAAAGAATATAACCTAGGATTTTATAGAGTTCGAGAGAATCTGTAGTCCTTTGAAGTCGTTAATATAGAATCACAAATCGTAATGAGTTGTTAACTATTGGATTTTTATAGAGATATTGAAGTCTGTAGTTAATGATATTTTCACTCGGCACTCGAGAGAGGGAGTGGATAATTTCGGAGTCTTGACTTATAAACAATATAACCGAACAATGGTAATTAGCATAACAAATACATAGGCGACAGTTAGGTGAAATCAGGATCCAGAATCTCTATCGTATTAGTTCATCCTATCAAATTGTTTATTTATTTATTTATTTATTAAAAATCTTTATTATTTGTCGTCTAAATAAAGTTAGGATTATCAATTGTAGCACTTAATGCGAGTTAACGCAATCCTTGTGGGTTCGACACTCTTTCACTGATTTATACTAAAACTTGACACCGTACACTTGCGGTACGATAATAAAATATCACACCATGAGACGAAGGAGGACGAAGTATACAAAGATTGGTCGTACCAAGAGTTGATCGAGGCTGGCGTAATCACCTTGGCTAGGCCTTCCCAGGAGATCCCTACCGAGGCCAAACCACTAAGGTATTTACCCGCTGTTGGGGAGTCGAGTGACTTTCCTAGTACAAGTGTACCCACTAACTTATTATTAAAAATCCTACTAGTCAAATCACTGGAAAAGTGTTGAGGGAACTCAGGTGCATGTATAGGTTTCCCGATTCTCTGGAACTACGGGTACCTTCGTCGAGTGAAAGAATCGATTATAAAGTTCCGGGGTGGATGGGATTCTACATACGTCCCTTCTCCGATGGGTTGATGTTTCCTATTCCAAGACTTATTTGGGAGGTTTTGGATCATTTTGAAGTCGCTCATTCTCAACTGATGCCAAATGTGTGGAGAATAATATTATTGTCGATTTAATGTATGTCTTTCGAGTTAGGAGTGAGTTTTTGAGGTGGTAATGATGTTTGGCCATGTATTACCTGAAAGAACACTTAAATGAGAAAATAAGATATACTCTGATCCTTCGTCAGAGGAAGGCGAATTTAGTTACCGGATTGCCGACTAATGATAAGGGAAATGCCAGTCTGATTATTTCTTTGTGAAGGGTGAGGGTATATTTGGATCGACCAGGGCTGGTCGAATCCCAGAATATTGGTGTTTGTCGAGTGACTAACGTTATTTCTTTAAAATTTAATCGTTGAATCTTGCTTACGAATTCGAATAACCATGTCCTTATTTCTGCAGATCCTTTACGAAATAAGACATTTGTCACGACTGCGCGTACAATCTCCAACACCAAAGTGATTCTATCCTTGCCGGCTGAGTAAAGATATTATAAAACCATCTTAGTGGAAAAGAGATTAAGGGCAACTCTGTTGTGGAAGGAGATTTACCACCGAGAAGGAGAAGGTTAAGTTCTGGCCTTTGGTAACGACGTTTTGCCCGTGATAAATTACAGATGGTCGTATCGAAAGTTATATGGAGAGTTTAAATATCGAGAGCCCCTAAAACCTGAAGAACTTTTATGCGTAGAGGATATGATAACCGGACCATTCACAGTAGCTTCACTCGACGAGATGAAGAGCCGGAGGAAGCAAAGAAGTTGAAGAAGAAGAAAGAACCAGTCGAAAAATAAATTGGTCTTTAGCCAAGGGAAGTCGTTTCAAGTGAGGGTGTCGCAGAAAAGGGGAAGTCGACTGAAATGATTTCTGCAGGGAAGAAAATGAAGTCTATTGCCGAAGTGGAGGAGGACTCTGATAACCTCATTTTAAAGGTTCCTCGAGAGTCGACTACAATTTATAATCCTTCAAGCATCGATCCATTCGTAGAAGGGCTTCTTCTGGAGGGGGATGAAGAAAGGTTAACACAAATTGGTCTGGTGGAGGCTATGAAGAAAACCATTGCTTTGAATTACCAAGTGAGTAGAACCTTTTTTTTCGATCGAATGACATCCTGAATCGAGCTTTTCAGGCATTGGAGTATAGTCTATACATGCGAAAGAATGCGGAATCCAGTCAAAGGAGGATCAGGGAGCTGGAGAAAGCGTTGTCAGTGGTGAGGAATGAAGTTTTTGATCTGAAGTCGGGGTTGGTCGCTTCTCAAAGGAAGGAAAAAGAGCTTGAGAAGGAGTTGAAGGAGGTTAAAGCTACCTTAAAGATGGAAAAAGAAACGGCTGAACTAATAATTGATAATTATAAACAAAGTTTTGAAAGCGTGAAAAAGGAAAAAGAATTATTGTTAGAGCAAATGGAAGAAATTACCATCGATTCCATGATGAAAGATATATATGATTTAATGAGGGAATATCTTGCTGGGAAGCATGTAGACTGGAAGCTAGAGAAGTGGATCCGAGAGTATGAAAGACGTGTTGTCGGTATTTCTTCGTCGACGGAGGATGATGGTGAAGAAAAATGTCTGGAGGTTGAGTCCAAAAAGGACGAGGTAGAGCCAGATGCATTTCCTATAGCTGAAATGCAAAGGGTTGAGAAACAATTGGAGGAGTGAGAGGATGTTGGACCGGCAGCTGTCGATACTGAATCGGGGATGTGGGTTGAAACTCAAGAAGATGTTCCTGCCATTGTTCCAATAGCTGTCGAAGAAGGACCAACCAGTGTCTTTGAAGTTTAAAGGTTTGATATAGTTTGAACATTTTGTATAAAGTTAGACTCTATGGTCGGATGAGAAGGCGATAAGTCGAAATTTTGAACAATTAACTTTGTATATGTCGAATGATTTTAATGAATGAACTTTTATTGTAATCAGTCGAATGACTTCTAAAAATTTCCTTATTTCATATTTCGAAAAATGACTAAGTATTGTGAAAGATAACTGCCATGAAAAATAAAAAAACATAAGTGTACCAGATGAATCGGTTAAGATGGACTGCGTTCCAATTATTGCGTACGGGAGTCCCCTATATGGTCTGTAGCTTGTAGGCTCCTCTCCCGAAAACTTTTGTGACGAGATATGGACCTTCCCAATTTGGTCCCAACTTTCCATCTCCAACTTCCTTCGTGTTCTGGAACACTCTTCGTAAGACCCAATCTCCTTCCTTGAAAGTCCTACTCCTGACGTTTTTATCAAAGTACCTGGCCATCCTCTGTTGATGAGCAGCTAGTCGAATGGAAGCTCGGTCTCTTATTTCATCAATCATGTCGAGATTGAAATTCATCAGCCGCTGATTATTTCTTCGTTGAGACATTGGCATCGTGGGACGGGATGGCTTCTTCAGTTGGAATTACTGCTTCCATTCCAAATGTCAGAGCGAAAGGAGTTTCACCTGTTGAAGATCGTACTGTCGTCCTGTATGACCACAACACTCCTGGAAGTTCGTCCGCCCAAGCGCCTTTAGCCTTCTCTAATCTATTCTTCAAAGTATTCAGGATTGTCTTGTTGGATGATTCGGCCTGACTGTTCGCTTGTGGGAAGCGTGGGGTTGAAAAGCTTAATTTTATGCCCCAATTCCTACAGAAGTCTTGAAAGTGATGGCTGATAAATTGAGAGCCTTTTTCAGTCATAATTTCTCTTGGTATGTCGAACCGACAGATGGTGTTATTCCAAACGAAAGTTTGGGCCTCTTTGTCGCGTATTCTAGCGAATGGTTCAGCTTTAATCCACTTCGAGTAATAATCTGTCATCACAAACATGTAGACACGCTGGCCTGGCGCAGCTGGGAGATTTTCTACTATGTCCATTCCCCATTTCATGAACGGCATAGGGATAAAACGAGATTGAGTTTTTCTGGTGGGAGATGTGGAACTGGAGCAAACTTTTGACACTTATCATATTTTAGCCAATTCAATTGAGTAGGTCCTTATTGCCGGTCAATAATATCCCGTCGAATGGGCTCGAAGAGCCAAACTCTTGCCTCCATAGTGGTTTCCATATTCCCCATTGTGCAACTCCGTCAACACATGTTGCGCTTCGTCGAGTGTGAGACACTTTAAGTAAGGTCCTGAGAGTGACGTTATTAGCAGCTGACCGTCGAATATAGCAAACCTTGCAGATTGTCTCTGGATTTTTCTGGCTTGCATTCTGTCTTCTGGAAGCACACCTTCCTGCAAATTCTTGACGATATGTGTCATCCAGATGTCGACTGAATCGACCGCTGCAATAATTATTTCTTCCTTCCAAATTACCGGCCAGTTCAAATACACTACTGGTATTGTTCGTGGTTTGTCCCCCTCCATTATCGATCCGAGGGTTGCTAGTGCTTCTGCTTGGGAGTTCTCGCTTCTTGGGACATGGGTTATGGAGAATTTTTCAAATATCGACAGCAAATCGTTTACCTTTTATAAGTAGGAAGCCATTTGTTGATCTCGTGCATGATAGGACCCTGAATCTAGTTGACAATAAACTGAGAATCGGACTTCACTTCTATCTTTTTGGCTACCAGTTCTTTTGCTAAGGATAACCCAACGATCAGTGCTTCGTATTCTGCTTCGTTATTGGTAACTCTAAAACCGCACTTGATTGCTTGTTGCAGAATGTCGCCTGCCGAAGTAGTGATCATGATTCCAAGACCGCAACCCTTTTTGTTACTGGATCCGTCGACTGTTAGTTTTCAAGGAATTATTGATTGAATGATGAGGAGTAGACTTCGTTTTCAGCTGTAGCAAGTAGGCCGGGAAGTAAGTCGGCCATAAAATCCACCAAAGCTTGAGATTTGATGGCGTTCCTAGGCATGTATGATATATCATGTTCTCCAAGTTCAATTGCCCACTTCATCAATCTCTTTGACAGTTCTGGTTTATAGAGTATGCTTCTTAAATGATATGTCGTGTATATCGTGATCGGGTGTCCTTAAAGTAGGGTCTGAGCTTTCTCGCGGCTGTAATTAGAGCGAATACCAACTTCTCCATTAAAGGGTAGCGTGATTCTGGTCCCAATAATGCTTTACTCACGTAGTAGACTGGTAGTTGAATTTTCACCATATCTCTTATTAAGACTGCACTAACTGCGTGCTCTGAAACTCCCAAGTAGAGGTACAGCCTCTCATTGTCAAGTGGCTTTGACAACAGAGGAGGTGTGGTAAGATATTGTTTGAGCCTTTTTAGCGCCTCTTCACAAGCGGGAGTCTACTCGAATCTGTTTTCCTTTTTTAAAGCTGAAAAGAATAGAAAACTCTTATCAGTGGATTTGGAAATGAACTTGTTTAACGTGGCGATCCTCCCCGCTAGTCGCATGACGTCCTTCGGGCTGGAAGGTGAGGGGATGTCGAGAATTGATTTAATATGATTTGGATTCGCTTCTATCCCTCGTCGAGTGACTATGTATCCCAAGAATTTCCCTGAGGTAACACAAAACGCACACGTAGTAGGATTCAACTTCATTCCGTACCTGTCCATGATGTTGAAGGCTTCTTCCATATGGTTGAGGTGTTGCTCTGATTTAATAGACTTCACCAGTATATCGTCTATGTAAACCTACATTGTCTTCCCAATTTGACTGGCGAACATCTTATTGACCAGTCGTTGGTATGTTACTCCTGTATTTTTTAAGCCGAATGGCATAATCTTGTAGCAGTAAATTCCTCGGTTAGTGATAAAGGCTATCTTCTCTTGATCGTCAGGATGCATGAGGATCTGGTTGTAGCCTGAATACGTATCCATAAAGCTTAACAACTCATGTACAGTTGTAGCGTCGACCATCGAATCTATATGTGGCAGTGGGAACGAATCCTTTGGACAAGCTTTGTTCAGATCCGTAAATTCGATGTAGACTCTCCACTTCTATTCTTTTTATTCACAACGACAACATTCGCAAACCACTCTGGAAACTGTACTTCCTTAACTGCTCCATTCTGCAATAACTTCTGAACCACTTCATCTATGATCTGGTTCCTTTCAGGAGCAAACTTCCTTCTTTTCTGCCTAATCGGGGTGTGTTCTGGATCCACATGCAACTCGTGAGTAATGAGCTCTGGGTCGATTTCAGTAATATCTTTGTGAGACCATGCAAAACTTTTGTGTCGCTTCTTTAGGAATTCAACTAGGTCGGCTCTTAGTTTGAGGTCTAGGTCAGCTCTAATCAATGCCTTGTGATTTGTAAATTGAGGGTGAATCTGGACCTCGTTGAGCTCCTTTAGATTTGGTAGAGTCGGCTCTGGACCACGAGGCCCAACCTGTAATTGCTATGCTGACTCAGCTTTCGCCTTCAAAGTCTTCTGATAGCAGCTTCTTGATGCAAATCTATCACCTTTAATTTCTTGAACCTCCCACTTGGCTGAGAATTTTATAACTTGATGGTAGGTGGATAAGACCGCCCTCATGTCGTGAATCCAAGGTCTGCCCATGATTAGATTGTAGGCCGATGGGCTATCCAAGACCAAAAACGTGGTCATTTTATTGACTCCTGCTACGTAGACTGGGAGTGATATTTCCCCATCGTGAATTTTTGCTCCCCACTAAACCAAATCAGTATTGTCATCCGCCTGTTTATCTTGTCCAACTCGGCTCCAATATCCGCGACTGTAGCGAGTAGCTAGCGAAAATGATATTGGTTGAGGAGCCCGTGTCGACCAACACTCATTTGATCATAAATTTTTCCAACTGCAATGAGATGACTAAAGCATCATAATGAAGATTTAAAATGTGTGAATCCCCGTCGTCTAGAAACTCTATCGTCAGATTAGTAAACATTTTCTCTATAGACATTGTAGTAAGTGAGACACTATTAGCCAGAGTTCTCGAATGTCATTTAGCTGCCAAATATGATGTTCCACTGATTCCTAATCCTCCTGAAATAACATTGACGGTGTTATTAACTGGAGTTGGTGGGGTTGGAATTTCTCATTGACTATCTCTCTCGTCCCTTCACGCCAAGGTTGTTTTCCCCTTCTCAGTGAGCAAATCCCTCAGAAACCATTTGTTTAATAGTTCCAGAACCTCCAATCTCAAAGCTACACATTCTGTTGTCGTATGACCGTAGTCTCGGTGGAATTCACACCACTTCCTATTGTCCTTTTTGGTTGAACTGTCCCTGGAACGTGGAGGCCACTTCACTTCACTCCCCATCTTCTTAAGTACGGACACCAATTCCCCAAGGGAAATTGTAAAGTTGTAGTCCGGGAGCCTGGGTTTACTGCTGGTGGTATCTCCTCTGATTTTATACGGCCTTGGTCGTCTGTCAATATCTTTGTAGAAAGGTCTTCGCTCTCCTCTTGGTTGGTTCCTCATTTTCTTGTGAGAGTGAATATTCATATCAGGTCGCCTAGGAGCAGCAGGCCTTCTATCTACTCGTGTATTCGTAACATCTTCCCTTCATTTATTTCTTTTATCTTCTTCTCATCTTATTTCTACCTGGGCCCGCGCCATGATCTGGTCCATGGTGTAGCATCGAAACTTTGTCAATTTCTTATAGAGTCCACGAAATTGACGAATAGTAATCCTCTCCCTGTTGAACCGAGCCACGTAGCTCAGTAGTGACTCTCCTCTTCTCTGCTGGATGGAATTGAGATCATCGGAAGTCTTCTTTGATTTGAAAAAACTTACGAAGCGTTGTACGAACTTGTCAGCCAGCTGATAGTAGGACTCGATTGACCTATAGGGCAGGTTAATGAACCAAGAAAGGGCTGGCCCCGCCAATGTTTCCCCAAAGCATCTACACATTCCAGTTTCCCACTGGCTTGGGGACAAGCCGTTTGACATTATCTTGTACTTGTAATGTATTTCGTGATCTTTTGGATCGGTGGACCCATCATATAGCTTTATTTCGGGCGGGCTGAATTTTCGAGGCAATTCAACAGCTACAATTGACTCCACGAATGGGGTATCAGAAATTGCCTCAGCTCTGATCTTTCTGATTGGCAGTCTTACCCCTAGTAGTCTGGACATAATTGCTTCATTGAATTCAATCATATCGCTTCTCATGGAGCTAGCAATTTGATAGGTTGGATCGAGAGAAGAGTTCGGGCCACGTGAAGTTGGCTGGTGATTGTTGTTTGGCCCATCCGACATGGGCGGGACTTTCTGATTGCTTCAGTCGTCTGGATCGCTGGTTTGACCTTGAATGTTGTTATGCTGAGGATTAGATGACAACTGCTCCAACTTTTTCTGTAGGCTTTCGTTGGAATTTCGCATTGTCAGATTCTCTTCTTCTATGGCTTGCAGTCGTTCTTGAAGCATAGTTAGTTGTGCCATCATAGGATCCGGGGCTTGTTCATTGCTCGAGGCCATTTCCAGCTGCCTGTAGTGTGCGAATCATATGAATTTAATTTTTTGAAAAATCCGCTCGGTGGCCCCACGGTGGGCGCCAAATTGTGGACGTTGATTTTGATCGAGGTCCACAATTGAGAATGAATTGAGGGGCACAAGCGAACCTACAAAATAAGAGTAGAATGAACGAGGAGGTTACTGCCCACCGGTGTGGTGGAAGTCGTAGGCACTCCGACGCTCAAGTAAGCAAAGTATGAATAGGTCGAAAGTGAAAGGATTAAGGTCTTAGGATACCTCAATCTCTGTTTTATTGCCGTCAGGGCATGGTATTATGATTTCTCTGATGACTGGGAGTAGTGCTGATGGTCCCCCCCTTTGTGTCATGACTATTCTCTTTTATAGGCTCTTCTGACGTGTGGGGTGGGGTCATTTAAACCTCTTCTACCCGTTGGATGTATTAATGATGGGGTTTATGACTGTAATTGTTGATTTAATGGAGTTCATTACTGTTGGCGTTTTCTCAATCTAATTACTCATGAATCTGTTGGCTTCCTGAGGTGTTTAAATCTGTGACGATGGGCTCTGGGTTGGTCTGGTCTCTCGGCCCGAAGTTGGTTTCTTAATTTTGATCTGATTGTGGGCCTCGAGGCTTTGGTTTTGTGATTGGCCCAAAGGTGGAATGACAGTTATGCCATTGGGCCTAAATTTGACTCGTACACATATTATATATATATTTATTCTTTTAGTATATTCTAGAAAAAATTACAAATATTCATTGCATCTGGTCGAGGAGGTGGGCGCGGCAAGTGTTCGAGCTGCGCGATCGCGCGTGACATTTAGGCAACTTGAAGCTTTTCGGCTTTTCAAAAGTTTGGTCCACTATCGTTACTGTTTATAATAATGATATATCCACATAAAATAACACAAATATATATATATATATATATATATATATATATATATATATATAAAATTATTTTTTTTTGAAATCGTTAGAAATCTCACAGTCAAATCACCCATTTCGGGTTTAAGCGGAGCAAGTAAAATTTATGATTGTCCCAAACTCTTACAAAAAAACGTATTCCCTAAATTTAAACTCAGGAATGAAGATCAGATCCCGAATCCTACACAACCAAATCACGTATTGATGACTAAAAAAAAAATCGCTACATAACAATAAGCATTCGGATAAAATTATTATTCCGTGTACAATGTTATGTGCATACATCATTTTTCATGAAACATAGACTGCGTTTATATTTTTTTTCTTTGGACATAGGATATATTTGAATATTATTACGACACCGAATAGATCTGAAAATATGTGTGAATGTCTGAATGATATCTCTATTTTATTATATAATTATAAAATATTCAAAAACTATTAATTTAATATTTTATCATCAAATTTGTATTTCCATAATATTTATCCATAAATTATAAATTTTTTAAATTATATAATTTGATAAAATAATTAAGTTGATTGATTGATATAAAAAATATAAATGATATGATTTGAAATAAAAACATCTCATCTATGAGTTTATTTTACCGAAATAATATAAATTATCTGATCGTAGGAATTGGAAAAATCATTTAAAATAAAAATATCTTTCATTTTTAATTTTTTGACATATAAATGGTTGACCGTTTGTTAATTATTAACTAACTTTAAGAAAATATAATTATTTTGTTTTTGACACATAAACGGTTGAACCTCAGTTAATTGTTAACTAACTTTAAAAAACATATTTATTAAAAAAGAAAATAGTTACAGACCACATATCCCTTCTGCAATTCACTGTTATAAATCCTCTTAACGAGTATAATTCTTTAATATCAATAATATAATTATATATTTAATTATTTACTATATAATATTTATTTATTTATTATATAGGTGACGTATTTTTAATGTTGTATAATAAAATTTTCCCTACTTGATAAGCTCACATGATTCCATCCAATCACAAGTCACCACCTGTCCTCATGGGAGAAAATTCCCATGATTCACAAAGTCCTCCCAAAAAAAAATCCCAGAAGCCTCTGAGCATTTCCATTCCTAGGAACTGTTATAGTTCACTTTTTTACCCTAAAAAGAAAAGGTATGTTATGTTGAACAAATTTTTTTACATATATATTTCATGGTGATGGCAGCTATTTCATGAATAGCTTTGTTCAGCCTCTGGGGCAATTGTTATTTTAAATTATCTTCTTGGGTAAATTAAGCTGGTTCATGCATGTAAAAAAAAGTTTGTTCAATTAATATTTGTGAGGATTTATGAAATTTATTCCTTAAGTTTGTTGTATGAAATTTTCTTTATCTTAAAAGTTATGTTTTTGAGATAATTAGACATGAAAAGTTTAGTCAATTGAATATGATGACTGTGAAAAATGATTTTGATTAACATTACATCACTCATGTGTGTAAAGGGTTGTTCTTTGTATGAATTGAATGTGTATTTTTGTATACAGTGTAAATTAGTTATGGCGCTAATTGATCATGATCGTAGCAGTTGCTATTTGGAGCGTGGTTCGGTTTTATTTTGAATTAGAAGCTTATGTCTCTGCTTTTATATGCTGTGTTAGTATTGGCTCATCAATAGTTATGCAGTGTGTGAAACCTTTCTTACTCTTACTAACTTAAGTATGGGCTCATGATGCTCTATGCCTTGTTTAATAATTTCGCTTTGTTTTAAATGCAATGTGTAACGTTCATTATTCCTGCAGCGTGGGAGGGAATATATATTCTGGCACTAAAATGGCTCAGGACACTTCTTCAGGTGCTGATTCACCTCGAAAACGACCCGGTCTCTTGCGAGATCAGGTTCAGTTGGTTAAGAAAAAGGATTCTGATCGCTATGAGATTATTCCTATAGAAGATCCATTGTCATTTGAGAAAGGGTTTTTCATAGTAATTCGTGCATGCCAATTGTTGGCTCAAAAGAATGATGGGATAACCTTAGTTGGGGTAGCAGGTCCCTCTGGAGCTGGAAAGACTGTCTTCACTGAGAAGGTGCTCAACTTTATGCCCAGTATTGCTGTGATAACTATGGACAACTACAATGATTCTAGTCGTATCATTGATGGCAATTTCGACGGTAATTATAATATTCTTTCATGTTGCCTGGGATACCATTTCAACATTCATCTTCTATTGATTCTATAAAGAGCATTTTGAATATTAAGGATAAACATGTTTGGTCTTCATTCATATCACGGCTTATATTTTCATTGCAAGGTCCGTTTACAATATTCTATTTGCAGATGATAGAATTAAGAAACTAAACCATGTATTCTAAGCATATATTCTCAGTCTTGCCTCTGCCTTCTTTGAGTCCATGATCGTAAGTAATAAGGGCCTTATAGAAATGATTCGGAGCTTTTGTCTCATTGACTAGATTTTTCAGATAGGGCTTTATATTATTTACCTGAAAATAAAGGTTTATTTGAGTTTAGAACATTCTTCAAAGCATCCAATATGCTTAGGTTTTTATGGTTACCTGAGTCTATTCTTTTATTTGTTTACTTCATTCGAGATAGTAATATGTGCAATAACTCTGTTCATGTGCCTGTCATCTGTTGTAGATCCCATAAACTTATTATGGTTGTAATTCTCTTCAAAATATTAATTAAGGTTGTTCAGCTTATTTATATTTTCCAGATAGATTTTTGAGTATGATAATGGAAGATGAGTGAAGCATGGTAGACCTCTAATTGCTGTAGTGTTTTGAAACAGACCCGCGCTTGACAGATTATGACACACTGCTTGAGAACATTCATGGTTTAAAAGCAGGGAAAGCTGTTCAAGTCCCAATATATGACTTCAAGGCTAGTTCTCGCATAGGTTACAGGTTGTGCATCTCTCCTTTTTGTCTATTTGCAAGACTTTGAGACTCATTTAGGAGTTAATTTTGTGTCAACTTTTTGGCTTGTGCATGGTGGGACAAGGGAGTAAATAAAGAAAGATAGGAATTATGAGCTTTTTTATGGCTAAATAAAATAAGTAGACGTTTGGCATTGAGGTGTTGTAGCTTTTAATCCACAGCTTTTATGGAAGAATATCACAAGCTGTCAAGTGAGTGTTTGGTTGATAAACACTAGCTACCAATTAAGCTGATTTGCTTTCAAAACTAAGAAGTACAACAGCTACAAATATACACTAAGATTACTACAATTCTGCTATTTAGTTATTTTTTATGTGACCTTTTACTTGCGTGTTAGCTTGGATGTCAATTTCATTGTATTCATTTGATGTTTTTTTTTCCCTATTGATTTCTAATAAAATGCTTCTTTAGTTGTCTGCATGCTCTTAATTCATAATCGTATTGATGTTCCTAACAGGACACTTGAAGTCCCTAGCTCCCGCATTGTGATTATCGAAGGCATCTATGCCTTAAGTGAAAAACTGCGGCCTCTGATAGATCTTCGCGTATCTGTCACCGGTGGAGTTCATTTTGACCTTGTTAAGCGAGTTTTACGTGACATTCAACGTGTTGGCCAAGAGCCCGAAGAGATAATCCATCAAATATCTGAAACGGTTTTTACACTGATCCCATGTTTAGACAGTTTTCTGTCGGCTTTCTGGCTGAGTTTCTTCATTCATTGTGTTTCTAATCTTAATTGATATTAGATTTTCTTTTTTCCTCTTTTTACTCCCATCCTTCTATAGCAGTTTCAACTATTTCCTTTGTGCAGGTTTACCCTATGTACAAGGCTTTTATTGAGCCAGATCTCCGAACAGCTCATATTAAAATCATCAACAAGTTCAATCCCTTCACTGGATTTCAGAACCCAACTTATATTTTGAAGGTTAGTATTCACATCTCTTACAGATTAAAATTTTTGCAATTATGATTTAAAAAGTGCCTTGTTGTGACCTTTTCTCTTCCAATTCTAGCACTGAGTGCTTTCTATCATTGTAGTCAACAAAGCCAGTGACAGTGGATGAAATCAAGGCTGTTATGTCTGAAGAACATACCGAAACCACGGAGGAAACTTATGACATATATCTTCTGCCACCTGGCGAAGATCCTGAAGCATGTCAATCATATCTGAGGATGAGGAACAGGGATGGAAAATATAATCTCATGTTTGAGGTTGGATGATTCTAAATTTAAGCCTCTTCTTGTAACTAATGTTTAGAAAATAAGCCTGACTAGCCTTTGATGGGATCTTCATGGCATTTAAAGTGCTTTAACCTGTGGCTTGAATTTTTTCTTAATATTTCTGAGGATTTGTTACTTGAGATGCTTACAGTGTTTCAGAAACAATACAATTTTTTCCCATCTCTCAATCCTTATATGTGCATGCGTGTGTGCATATCTAGAAGCTAAGGGTAACATCAAAACTTAGTAGAGTGAACACTTATTCTCATATGTATGAAATTAGATTGCACACTTGCACAAGTCTCAAGAAATCATGAATAACATCATATTAATAAACCAAAACAAAATTCAATAGATCATAGAGCATACAAATAGAACGTTGTTAATAAAGCCAAAATATTTTTGTACTTCGGTGCTGTGCTCAGTTTGTTGAGATGTTTCTTCTTTAGAGAATCGCGGATGTTTAGAATATTTTAGACTTTCTGAACAGTTTTACTTGTTCTCAGGAGTGGGTAACAGATAGTCCATTTATAATATCACCTAGAATAACTTTTGAAGTCAGTGTCCGTCTTCTTGGAGGGTTGATGGCTTTGGGTTATACAATTGCTACTATCCTGAAAAGAAGCAGCCATATCTTCTCTGATGATAAGGTGTGCGTGAAGACTGATTGGTTAGAACAACTTAATCGGAATTATGTTCAGGTATTATTTCATCTAATGCAATCATTCATTTCATTGTTCCTTTTATTTTTATTTTCATTTCTCTTTTTTTGGGGTATTCCATTCGACTGTTTTTCCTCAGAGTTAGTGTCGGTTTGTTATCGTTCATATGTCATAATCACGTGTCAGTCTATCTTATCTTCACACTGAATTGTGTTCTGTAAATTTTTTGATGTCATTAATTGTCTTTACCATGGTAACAGTGCGCTTTTCTTTTGCGTACGTACTGATTATAGATAATTGAAGCTGGAAAAAAATGATGATGCGTTAATATATGTATTTTCTCTTTCAGTTTGACATATGAATTCAACCATATTTTACTGATAGCGTATCTGTAATTGTGTTGTCAAGTAAATCTTGGAGGTTTGTTCCTATCCAATCTAGGATCTCCAGAACTTTATCCCAAGCATCTGACATTAGCCAGATGAATTTTGTCAGTGTTCCCTTTATATTAAGTTGAATTTTAAATAGTTTCAGATTAACCCACTTTCCATTAAGCAGTATTTAATTTTTGGGGAATCATGTCTTTGTTTCTTGACAGCCTAGATATGCTGGAACATTTTGTTGTTATGTCACTTGTTGGTGCTAGTTGAAGTTCTTAGATTTGCATTTTGTTCAATTGTACTTCAAAGTTTTCATCATCTCGGCATCTCTGCTGCAATCAGTGGCATTACTCAGCTGCTGAACACTTGGTCTAAGGAAGATGTCTGACATTGCAACTGTCTTATAACTATTTCTTTCCTTGGCTCAAGCTTTTTGATGGGATATTGCCATAATTTAAATGGATATAAACTTATAAGAAATTTGTTCATCCTATATGATTTTTGGATTGCTTTATTCTTAAAAATGCCCAAGCTGCTGCTTTGTTCAGTAATCTTGCTTAGCTTGTGCATATAAACTATTTTCTCTATCTAGGTTGCCTGGCTTATTAGATTAATGTTGCACTGACTAAAATTTTGTTGATCTTCATATATAGGTGCAAGGTAGAGATCGTTTGTACGTTAAATATGTGGCAGAGCAGCTGGGCTTGGAAGGTTCATATGTTCCTCGCACTTACATAGAACAAATTCAACTGGAGAAACTTGTGAATGATGTTATGGTATGATATTTTCACATGATTATGCTTGTGTACCTACATCAATGCTGCTAACATAATCAATCTGCAGACCCTGCCTGATGATCTGAAGACAAAGCTCAGCATAGACGATGATTTGGTTTCAAGTCCTAAAGAAGCCCTTTCCCGGGCATCTGCAGACAGGAGAACTAAGTATCTTAGCCGGTATTCTCTTTTTCCTTGCAGCAATTTAATATTTTTGCAATTTTGAGCTCATGACCGAATAATAATACACCTGTTTCCATTCAAATCTTGCATTTTAGTTTCAACTCCCAGTAGTTTGGGTGGAAACCATTTTCAATATCTCTATAACAAGCATTACTGAAGGGAATTTATCAAGTATTTTTCATAAACTTTGGAAAATTATGGCACTGATTTGTCCTTTTGAATCAACCATGTACGTAATGGCAGTAGTATATCACACTCATTTTCAAATCAGCGGGAGCGAGACAAGAATATGACAAAGCTAGCGAGGGTTTCTGTTATTAATAGAAGGTTTGATGGCAGGACACCAGAATCACCTGCCACACTTGCAAACCAGGTTAGTGTTTCAGACTGTGAAGGACTCTAGTGGCTATCTTGGTATATACTATGCAGATTCTTATGCATCTGGTTTCCAAGAAAAGGAAATGCAGATAAAAGAAAGCAGGAATTAGCTAGTGTTTTCTTTTTGTCCCTTCATTTCTCCTTACCTTTGGCATAGATGAGGTAGTATTACCCTTACCACAATCTATCCTAATGACATAACACATAATTACATACATAAAAGGGTTGCTTTTTTCTTGCCTTCCGACTTTATACTTGGTTCTCATTCCTACTTACTAGTTTTCAACTTTTCATTGGTTTCTGGATTGTTTCAGGGAGTCATAAATCAACTATCTGAGCAAATATCAACACTGAATGAGAGAATGGATGAGTTCACATCTCGTATTGAAGAGTTGAATTCCAAGTTTGCAATCAGGAAAGTCTCAGCTAGCCAACAAAACTTAGCTTTGCAGGCTGAAGCTTGCAATGGCTCTGCACCTACTTCTCTTTTTGTGACTGGCTTGGCCAATGGTTCATTAACCGGATCTGTACTGCCCAATTCATCGTCTTCTTCCCAATTGGCTAGGGAGTCCCCACTTATGGAAGAGGTATACCTCATCTCAAATATGCTTTTGGCAATAAATGGAAATGGAAAATGATTCATATGGTGGATATTCACAGTTCTATATATTAGGCTAGATCGGACCTTAATGGAAAAGCGAAAGAGATAAAATTACGAATATGATACATATATAGAACCTCTTAGGAATGTCAAAGAGATAATATCTGATTACTTCTCTATCTCATAAACAGGTTTTGCTTGTTGCTAGAGGACAACGTCAAATAATGCACCAATTAGACAGCATAAGTAATCTTCTGCATGAATGCTGGGGAGAAAAGACTCGTCAAGAGAGAACAGATAGGCCAAGCAGGGTGATTGATATTGATTCCATCGCCGTCCCTCTTATTTTAACTTTAGCAATTGGTGGTTTAGGCATTTTTCTCTTCAAGGGTCAGACATTTCAGAAATGATCGTCATGCCAAGGAGCTCATTTTTTCTGCATACTGTAGTTGTTTGTGTAGAGCCCTTCTTCTTCTTCTCCTATTTGTTGTTGTTATGTTAGTCTCTAAGAGAGGGAGAGAGAGCTCAGCTGTCTAAGTTGGCTTGAGCTTCAATGTATTTGAAACTTGATGCTAGTGGCCTAATCTGCTTTCTAAGCTAAACTTGAGGCCAAAAAGTTAAGTGTGTATCTTTGACTATAAAATACAAATAAAGGTAGCTGCTCTGTTGATGGCCATAATTGTAAATAGAGGTCTTAACACGTATTATAAAGAGAAGCTATTCAACTCCTGCTGCTGAGCAGCAAGTGTTAGCTCATTTGGTCAAAATATTTTCATATATTATATAATAAATCTTGAATTTGTTTCTTAAAATAAAAAATTCATATAATAAATAATATTTGGTTCTGGTTTTATGAACTTAAGGGTATGGCTTTATTTTTGGCCTTATTTTCTTACAAGTGACCTCTATA
>SKCR01008681.1:0-23896 GCA_019454045.1 Zanthoxylum bungeanum
GGGGCCTTGGTCATTTTACCCTGAATACAGGATTCACAAGTTGGATAGGACTCAATGGTGAGATCTGGTATCAAACCATTCCTAACCAACTGGGTAAGGCGTTTAACGCCAATGTGACCAAGTCTCATATGCCAAAGTTCAGTATTATTAATTTCAGGTAATCTACGTTTATTAACTCCAGTATTTAATATATCTTTAGAAGTTTGCAATGTATAATGACCATGCTGATTTGGACAACTAAGGATCTGAATATTATTTCTATCATATAAATACAAAGAACTATTCTTAATATTCATACAAAAGCCTTCTGTATCAAGTACAAAAAGAGATATAATATTAGCGACACATCCTGGTACAAAATGACAGTCATTAGCAAAAGTGTCCCATTCGGCAATGAGATCTCGCACATACTCCCACTGCAACTGCATCCAAAGAGTCTCCACTCCCGAACCGCAACTGCATCTCCCCTGGCTTCAGCCTCCTACTTTCCTTCAGCACCTGCAACGAATTGCAAATGTGAATGGGACAAGCAGAATCTAAAATCCAGCTGGATGTAACGGCTTCACAAGCCAAAGATAAATCAATAACTGGAAAAATAAAAGTACCTGATGTAGAAGCTCTGTCTCTCCTCACTTGGGCAATGTAATCAGGACAGTTCCTTTTCCAGTGCCCAACTTTGCCGCAGTGGTGGCATTTGTCTTCAGAAGCCCTTTTGGGCTTTGCAATCTTCGGCTGCTGTTGAGGACCAACTGCCCTCTTTTTCTTCTTCCCTTTCTTGTTCTTTCCCTTGGACATTCCTTGGGAAGAAGCTGAAAGAGAAGTAGATCTAGGAGGGCGAGTTGGTAATCCCTTCCTAAGGTCCTCTTCTGCCGTGAGCAACATCCTATGCAGCTCATGGTAGGTGCAGACGGTCCCGTGCATGTTGAAGTACATCACAAACTGGCGGAATGAAGCTGGCAGAGAACCAAGAATGACACTCCTACCGAGAATGTCATTAGGATGAGATTATGTTGCCTCAATTGATCGATCAAATCGATCATTTGAAGAACATGTGGGCTAACACTTTGCCCCTCATCCAGACGCGCATGGAACAATTCCATGGCGACCTTGTGAACAATAACTGTTCCTGGTTCTCGAACGATTGTCTTAATCGCGTTATCATACTATAAGGAATCTGATGTTCCATAGTATTGTTGCTTGAGTTTCGGAGAGAGCGAACTAAGAATGTATGATTTAACCCTTAAATCATCATTCTTCCAAGCTTCAAAAACTTGGCGTTCCTCCTCCGAAGCATCCTCACCCACTGCAAGGGGTAAAGGACCCTCAAGAACATAACCCAACTTTTCGGAATCGAGGACAATCCTCAAATCCAATTCCCAGTCTGTAAAGTTCTCAGCGCCTTTTAGTTTGTTCGCATCTAACATACGCGCAAACTGGTTTGTGGATTGACCCGCCATCGCAAATCTATCATATAGATCACGAAAAACGGTTAGCAGAAATTAAGCAGTTTCATATAATATCAAAAGCATAAACTAGATCATGGATTTTTAATCTAATATGCCCCTCCCACTAAATCATGCAATACTGTAATCCCAAAACAGAATACAAATATTTAATAATTAAATTAAATATAAATAGTGAAAAGTGGATCCCGTGAATATATTTCAGCTCACAGCAGAGGCACGGTCTCGCCTACGTATATTCATCAGGTAGACAACTCATTTGTCAATCACTCAATAGTGACTCCTAAGTATCCGGTCCTGGCCGTTTCTCGTTGTCGCTGCGAAGGCAGGCCCACAAGGAGACGTACCAAGGTAATACTCGTCAATGATAAACTCAAGTTACTTACGTAATCCTGACAGCTAGGGCACGTTCAGAATTCCGCTTTTACTTGAATTTATCTAGTATCAGATAATACATCCGGTATAAATAAATCTTTATCGGCTACACCCTCACAGCAGAGGCACGGTCTCGGATGTAGTCACAAAGAAGTATTCATAAACCGTATTGACAAGACGGACCATATAACATGCATCAAATACAAATTACATTTAAACCTTATTATTAGGGATTTTCCGCTAAGTGTCATACACCCTAAATCTAATCAAATTAGTTCCTAATAAGCATGCATAAATCAAGAAAACATGATTAAACATTGATTCAATGTAGGCTAAGCATTTTAAGTGGCCTAGAATCAGACTCGCTCTGATACCATTTTGAAGGGGTCTGATAGGGGTGAATCCGGTAACGCAGCGGAAGCGGTGAAAATCCGATTTTCAGATTTCAAAACTTTTTCTCGGATTAATTAATAAACATATTTATTTAATAACCCAATAATCAAATAATGAAATAAATTTCAATTGAATCAATTCAAGTGAAATTACCAAATTACCCTTATATGGTATTTTGTCCGTTTTAGTCCGAAATTGATCCAATCAATTTTGAATGATTCTAAATCATTTCTAGGATGAATTATCATGTTCAAAACATCAAAACACCATAGGACACAAAAAACCAAAATTCCCTCACCAAAGCCGTGAGCTCCATTTGGGGGCAACATTGACCATTTGGTCATTTCATGCTTCAAAACTCATCTTAATGAAATCCAATCAACATGAAACTTTGCATGCATCATATACACACCCAAATGCTCAACATATCTCAAAACCCCCAAATTCCGAATTGGTTATAAACCCTAATTTCTCAATTTCAACAAATTGGACAAATTGGACTTAATACACCAAATCAATTACTTCAATCATCAATCTTTCATCTAATTCAAGTCTCAACACAATGAAACAACTCAAGATCAAATCTAGGTCATTTAAGAGTGGGTCAACAACTCTAGAATAGCAACTTGGTTTCATAAACCTTAAAAGATTACATATAACTACAATAGTCATATCTTTCTTCATCATACATGCTTACAATTTCACCAAAGTTTTCCATCAACAAAAACACAAAGAACAAAGAAAGAAACAACCTTAGGATATCAAATATGAAAGCCTAGATCCTAAGGACACATTTCCCTACTAATAGTAAGTTGAAGAAAACTTACTAAAATCAAGCTTTCTTGGATTTTTCTTTCTTTCTCAAGTTCTTTAAGCTTCTTCAATGGAGTTTTCTTTTGTGAAATGTGTATTAGGTTAAACTAAATGAAAAGCAAATGAAAACAATATATACTTGTCAAATTTTAGCCTTGGCCGAAATATACACAAGAATATACACCAATTTCATTTCAATTTCATTTCAAATGCATTTAGTCAACTTTATAAATATCTAAAAACTTTATGGATATTTATTTTGGTCAACAAATGCAACTAACATCATTAACTTTAAATATCCTAACTTAAGATATTTATATTTTAATTAATTTAATCATTTAACAATTAAATAATCAATTAATTAATCAAATACAAATATATTAAATATATGTATAATATTTACATTAAATATCAAAAACATATATTCATTTAGGATAAAAGTCAAATAACTCATTTTGACTATTAATTAATGTGTATTTAAATTAATCAAGTATTAAATGTAAATACACAATAATTAAGTAAATGACTATCTAGTCTCTTTAGCATGTAACTTGCGTTTAACCATTAAACGACTTTATAAATAATCAATATTATTTATTTATGTTGCTCTAGTGCTCAACGAGTATGTTTCATTATTGAGACTCTCTAGGTTCAGGTATATCCGTCACGAAATCAAATTTCATGTCCATAATCTATCCACCCGTAGATTATGACGATCACGGATAATCTCGCTAAACCATACAGGTCGAGGTCATCGCAAATGTATAATTCCTCCGTCACAGGTATCCGGATGAATCCCAGAGATACAGATGTAAACGTCAAATCTCTATGGGGATTATCCAGTCGACTATTCTATTAGCAATCTCAAAAAGAATGTTTAGAACTAGCTTCTAAACTTACCACGGGCCCATGGTTTTATCTGATTGCTAATCATATGGACTACCTATGCTCTGGTACACAGAACTGACGGATCCTATCTTGATACACATAGGACACCCTGAGGATCTATCTACACCCAACGAACAGGCGGAGGTCTGATCTAAATAGATCGGTGACGTGACTGCCATCTAAGTGTAGAAGATGTCTCATGTGCCCACAATGGCATCTCAAGTCTAAGAATCACAAGTGCTACTCAACCCAAGAAGATTCTTATTGACGCTGGTGTACCATCCATTAAGAATCTTCGGTGAGTCGTTCAGTGTTTATCCGCTATAAACACCTACACGTCTATACTAGTCTCCAAGACTAATGGTTCATTGAGAAACCATTTGAATCATATATTCCAGTATACGACATGTACCGGTCTCAACGGGTTTACTATACTGACCAAGTAGTGTAAACCTTGACCAGGAACTGTCTGAGAATGACAACGTCATGATACGACTCAATGTCCGTTGCGACGCTTTTGCAACTGTATCATGACTAATCATTCTCTGGTCATTACGTCTTTACATATAAAAGATAAGATTATATTATAGAAACTGCATATATTATTACTAATAATAATGTTTTACAGAAGTATTTAACAAAATACAACCGGGAATTGGCGCTCTGAGCACCAACCCCTACAGCACGGTGCATGGGGTTTTGACATGAGAAGCTAGGGTTCTTGCTTATTTAAAAACTAGTCGGTTAAGGGGCTGTTCAGTTGCTATTGGCGCTGATGGGGGTGTGCAACATGAGGCCGTGGGGCTGAGGTTGTGTTGGCGATATGGGAGCTCGGTTGAAGTGGCGAAGGGCTGAAGGGCTACGTGGAGTCTTGGCTAATTTGTTAATGCGTTTTGGTGGTGGGTTGCTGGTTTCCCGTGAGGCAGTGAGTGGTGTTGTGAAGGGCAGTCAGTCTTAGGCGTTGAAGGTTCATGTGTTTGTTGCTCTCGTGGGAAGCTTATGTGTTTGTGGGTGGCTGTTTGAAGGCTAGGTGGCAGTGAAGCAATAGGCGCTGGGTGTTGAGGGTTTGAGCTGCTTGAAGGCGTAAAGGGGTGGCTGGTTTGAAGGCTTACGTCTGGCTTTGTCGAAGTGGTGAGGCTGCTTACGTGAGGTGGAGGCTTTCGTTTGGTCAGAGCTGCTAGGGTTTTTTAGTTTGGTCCATTGCAGAGTGCTGTTGAAGGTAAAAGCTAGGTTAGGGTCCATGTTAGTATGCCGAGTGAGAGAGATAACATGAGGGCTATTAGGGTTTCGGTTTACTGGTTGTGGTTACGTGAAGGAGATAGGCTGGGCTAGGTACGTGAGCTAGGGTTTTAGTTTTTTGTAGTTATATAGAGAGGGAATGTAGGGTTTGCATGGTTTTGAAAGGAAACAAAAATCAATTAATTTATGTGTGTATTTAATTATAATTATTTAAGGCAAGACATTATGTAATTTAGGTGGTGAATTATTTAAATTAGGTGATTGATTTGATTTAATTGGGTTTAATAATTAGATTTAGTTTAATTGGATTTTAATTAGTTATTAAATTTAATTTCAATTTAATTAGTTTTGGTTTAATTGGTTATAATTGGTTATAATTTAATTTAATTTAGATTTCACTTAATTTGTTAATGTGATTTAATTTAATTTAATTTAAGTTTAATTTAATTTGTTTTAATTTAATTTGTGAGATGTGTTTTAAATGTTTTAATTATTTTCGGATTGGATTTGTGTGTGTTTTAAAACGGAGGTCCAACAAGCGAACCCGAAGCGAAACAAGCGAGTTAAATCCGACCAAATGCTAATTTCCAACTTTACCCTTCCAACGTCCGTTTCCTGCGGCTTTCACAATCAAAGAGGTAGTGTCTCCATACGAGACTCGTCATCGGGACTTATATGCAAAAATGCATTGCCTACAATGACTCACGAAGATTCTTAATGGATGGTACACCAACGTCAATAATAATCTTCTCGGGTTGAGTAGCATTTGTGATTCTTCGACTTGAGATACCACTGTGGACACATGAGACATCTTCCACACTTAGATGGCAGTCACATCATCGATCTATTTAGATCAGACCTCCGCTTGTTCGTTGGGTGTGGATAGATCCTCAGGGTGTCCTGTGTGTGTCGAGATAGGATCCTTCAGTTTTGTGTACAGAGCATAGGTAGTCCATTTATGATTAGCAATCAGATAAAAAACCAGGGGCCCGTGGTACACTTTAGAAGCCAGTTCTAAGTGTTCTTTTTTGAGATTGCTAATAGAGACGTCGACGGGATTGTCTCTATAGAGATTTGACGTTTACATCTATATCTCTGGGATATATCTGGATACCTGTGACGGAGGAATTATAAATTTTCCATGACCTCGACCTGTATGATTCAGTGAGTTTATCAGTGGTCGTCATAATTTACGAGTGGGTAAATTATGGACACGAAATTGGATTTCATGACGGATATGCCTGAATCTAGAGGGTCTCACTAAAGAGATATACTCGTAGAGCACTAGGGCAACATTTATGAATAATACTGATTATTTATAAGTCGTTTAACGGTTAAACGAAAAATACATGCGAATGGACCTAATAGTCATTTCCTAATTTTTGTGTAATTGCATTTAATGATATATTTTATCAAATACACATTAATTAATTGTCAAATTGAGATATTTGACTAATATCATAAATATATATGTATTTGATATTTAATGTAAATATAATACATATATTTAATATATTTGTATTTAAATAATTATTTAATTATTAAGTAATTAAATTAATTAAAAATATAAATATCTTAAGTTTTGATATTTTATTAAATGACTTGAGTTGCAATTTTTGACTTGTTTGAAAATCATTAAAGTTGTAATGATAAAGTTTACAAGTTGATAAAGCAAATTAAATGAAACAAAATTAAAAATATATAGATATTTTCTTCACCAAATTCGGCCAAGGCCATTTTGTGAAGTATAAATTGTTTAGTTTCATTTTAGGGTTTCATAAGTTCATTAGATACAAAAAATAACACAAAAGTAGTTGAGAGAAAAGTTTGGAGAAAATAAGAAAAGCTTGGAAATCTTTAGCATTTGTAAGTTTTCTTTCAAATCTTCCAACATGAAAAATGTTTGCAACATGCTTAGCTTCATCTTGTGATGCTTTGATGTTGTCTCTACACTTAAAGTTTGTGTTTAATTGGTTGTGAACTTGTATGAAAGATGTATGCATGTAAGTAAGCTTGAAATGGTTTCAATGGCTTACTTTTGATTATTTGATAATCAAGTTGCCATTCTAGAGTTGTTGAGCCACTCCTTGGTGACCTAGAATTGTTCTAGAGTTATTTCAAAGTGGTGAGACTTGTTTGGTGTTGCAAAGAATGAATTAAAGTGTTGGATTTTAAAGATTTGGTAAAATTTGTCAATTTGGTGAAATTGTAAAATTAGGGTTCTTAACCCTTTCCAAATTTGGGGCTTTTCATATATGTGATGTATTATTGAGTGTATATGATGCATGTAAATTTTTGGGTTGATTGGATTTGATCTTGGCATGTTTAGAACATAAAAGGACTAAATTGTAAATAACCGAAAAATGAGGGTGCTCACGACAATTAGCAAAAAATTGGGGATTTGATTGCAATCTGATTTTGATGTATTGGATATGTTGAAAATCATTTTATAAGTGATTCAGAATCATCCAAAATTGTATTTGATAATTTTAGGACTAAAATGATCAATTTGTAAAGTTGTGGGGCAATTCGGTAATTACCAAAAAAATTGATCTCTTGTGTAATTTTTCAGAATTTGATAGTTGAATAATTAAATAAATAAATTTATTTAATTGATCCAAGAAAAATTTTGAAATCGGAAAATTTTGATTTTCCACGATTCCGCTGCTTTACCGGATTTTCGCCTTAAAACCCCTACAAAATGGTATTAGAGCGAGTATGATTCTGGACACCCTAATATGATTATGCCTTTTAAATTCAATGTTTAATTTAATATTTACTTGATGTATGCATGTGTTTATTTAATTTGATTAAATAAGCATCTTTTGCGGAAAATCCCTAATTAATAAGGTTTTTTTGTGAATTATGTATTTGGTGTATATTACATGGTCCGTCTTGTCAATACGGTTTATGAATATTTTTCCATGACTACATCTGAGACCGTGCCACTGTTGTGAGGGTGCAGCCGATAGAAATTTATTTATGCCGGATGTATATTAGATACTAGATAAATTCAAGCGAAAGCGGAATCCTGAACGTACCAAAGCTGTCAGGGTTACGCAAGTAGCTTGAGTTTATCATTGACGAGTTTAACCTTGGTAAGTCTCCTTGTGAACGTGCCAAAGCTGTCACAACGAGAAACGACCAGGACCGGAAACCCATGAGTCACTATTGAGTGATTGACAATGAGTTGTCTACCTGATGAATATACGTAGGCGAGACCGTGCCACTGCTGTGAGCTGAAATATATTCATGGGATCCTCATATCACTATTTGTATTTAATTTAATTATTAAATCTTTGTATTCTGTTTGGGGATTACAGTTTTGCATGATTCAGTGTGAAAGGCATTTTTAGATTAAAAATCCATGATCTAGATAATGCTTAAGATATTATATGAAACTCTTTTTTATCTGCTAACCGTTTTTCGTGATCTATGTGATAGATTTGCGATGGCGGCACCATCTTCTAATCAATTTGCGCGTATGTTGGATACGAACAAACTCAAAGGCACTGAGAACTTCGCCGATTGGGACTTGGATTTAAGGATTGTCATTGATTCCGAGAAGTTGGGATATGTTCTTGAGGGTCCGCTGCCCCTTGCTGTGTCCGAGGACGCAACACCGGAGGAACACCAAGTTTTCTAACCTTGGAAAGATGATGATTTAAAAGTTAAATCATACATCTTAAGTTCGCGGACACCGGGACTCAAGAAACAATACTATGGCATGTCAGATGCGTATAGTATGATGATGCGATTAAGAGAATCGTTTATGAACCAAGAACAAATCATTGTTCACAAAGTTGCGACTAGACGAGGGGCAAGCTGTGAGCTCGCATGTTCTTAACATGATCGATTTGATCGATCAACTGAGGCAACATAATCTCCCTCTGAATGACATTTTCGGTAGGAGTGTCATTCTTGGTTCGCTCCCAGCTTCATATCACCAATTCATGATATACTTCAACATGAATGGGATTATATGTACCTACCATGAGCTGCATAGGATGCTGATCACGGCGGAAGAGGACCTAAGGAATGGAGTACCGACTCGCCCTCCGAAACCTACTTCACTTTCTGTTTCTTCCTAGACCTGGTCAAAGGGAAAAAAGAAGAAAGCGAAGAAAAAAAAAGGTTTCGGTTCTCAACCGAAGGGAAAGATAGCAAAGCCCAAGAGGGCTTCCGAAGACAAATGCCATCATTGCAGCAAATTCGGGCACTGGAAAATGAACTGTCCTGACTATATCACCCAGATAAGGAGAGAGAGATCATCTACATCATGTACGTTTATTTTTCCAGTTATTGATATCTCACAAGCTTGTGAAGTTGTAACATCCAGCTGGATTTTATATTCTGCTTGTCCTGTTCACATTTGCAATTCGTTGCAGGTGCTGAAGGAAAGTAAGAAACTAAAGCATGGAGAGATGCAATTGTGCTTTGGGAGTAGAGACTCTTTGGATGCAGTTGCAGTGGGAGTATGCGAGATCCCTTTGCTGAATGAGAAAATTTTGTTGTATGAATGATACCTTATACTAAGATGTGTAGCTAATATTATATCTCTTTTTGTATTAGATACAGAAGGTTATCGTATTAATATTAAGAACTATTCTTTGTATTTATATGATAAACGTAATATTCAGATCATTTGTTGTCCAAATGATCATGGTAATTACAAATTGCATACTTCAAAAGATATTTTGAATACTGGAGTTAATAAACGTAGTTTACCTATTATTAATAATACTGAATTTTGGCATATGCGGCTAGGTCATATAGGCGTTAAACGCCTTACCCAATTGTTTAGGAATGGTTTGATACCAGATCTAACCATTGAATCCTATCTAATTTGTGAATCATGCATTCAGGGTAAGATGACCAAAGCCCCATTTTCTGGTGTTGGACACCGTGCCACTAACTTACTAGAACTCGTACATTCTGATGTATGTGGTCCACTAAGTCAGACTACTCACAGTGGTTATTCTTACTTCGTTACCTTTACCGATGATCTGTCACGGTACAGTTATGTCTATCTGATGCAACATAAATCAGAAACCTTTGAAAAATTCAACGAGTTCCGAAATGAAGTAGAAAAACAAACTAGTCAATATATTAAATGCCTTCGATTTGATCAAAGCGGCAAATATATGAGCAGTGAGTTCATGGATTATATGAAGGAGAATGGGATTCTCGCTCAATATACTCCTCCAGGTACTCCACAACACAATGAAGTGTCTGAGAGGAGAAATCAGACTTTATTGGATATGGTTCGATCAATGTTGAGTTTTATAGATTTGCCCTATTACTTATGGGGCTACTCTCTTTTAACAGCTGCACATCTTTTGAATAAGATTCCTTCAAAAGCTGTACCTATGACTCCATATGAGATATGGACCAGTAGGATACCAAATCTTAGTTATATTAAGGTTTGAGGTTGCCCTGCCTATGTCAGGATGACTCAGCAGGATAAGCTTTCGCCTCGAGGGCAAAAGTTTAGGTTTGTTGGATATCCTTCGAACACGAGGGGATATCTGTTCTATGATACCGAGTAGTGAAATGTGTTCGTAGCTCGCTTCGCAAGATTTCTAGAAGTAGAATTTTGGTCAGAAGGTGGTAATCATAGACATGTTGAACTTGATGAAGTCCAACCTGAAAATAACAAACCAATGGAGGAAACTGAGATTCAAGTAAATGAAGAACCTTCAACACACACACTCCGTAGGTCACAAAAGGTATCTAGACCTCCTGAACGCTTGTATTTGATACAAGAAAAAAGTCTCAATGTTCTTTTAGTCGAAGAGACTGATCCTTTTACCTATAGAGAATCGATGTTGGATATCGACTCCGTGAAATGGCAAAGTGCCATGAAATCAGAGTTAGACTCAATGCATGAGAATCAAGTTTGGGACTTGGTTCCGCTTCCCGAATGAATTATTCCTATCGGTTGTAAATGGGTTTACAAGAGGAAGCGCGGGCCTGACGGTAAGTTTGAAACTTATAAGGCCCGACTGGTAGCAAAAGGTTACACGAAGCGACTTGACGTCGACTACGATGAAACTTTTTCGCCAGTAGCAATGCTTAAGTCTATTAGGATTTTGCTTTCTATAGCTGCGTATCATGATTACGAGATTTGGCAAATGGATGTCAAAACGGCTTTTCTAAATGGATTTCTTGATGAAGAAATCTATATGAAACAACCAGAAGGTTTTGCGTCCAGCGAAAACTCAGATATGGTATGTAAGCTTAAGAAGTCCATTTATGGACTTAAGCAAGCTTCACGAAGTTGGAATCTTCGATTCGACGAGATTATTAGATCATCTGATTTTCTCAAGAATTTGGAAGAATCCTGTGTGTATCAGAAGGCCAGTGGAAGCTCCATATGTTTTAGGCATAAGACTCTATAGAGATAGAGAGAGGAGGCTGATTGGATTATCCTAATCAATATACATAGATAAGATCTTGGAACGGTATAAGTTTGGGAACTGTAAGACAGCAAACATACCGTTCAGACATGGGATTCATCTTTCGAAGAAGATGAGAAGGTTAGAATGTCTAACCAACCTTATGCTTTGTGTTTAGGTAGAATAATGTATGCCATGTTATGTACAAGGTCTGATATCAGTTTCGCTGTTAGCGTAACCTGTAGATATCAGTCCAACCCAGGTAATGACCATTGGATGGCCATTAAACATATCTCGAAGTATCTTAAAGGTACTAAGGATAGGTTGATAATTTATGGAGGAGGTGAACTGCAAGTTAATGGGTATACGGATTCCGACTTCCAATCGGATCCCGATGATAGAAAGTCTACATCTGGATTCGTCTTTACCCTTAACGGAGGTGTAGTTTACTGGAAGAGTTCCAAACAGGGGTCAACAGCAGATTCCACCACAGAGGCGGAATACATTGCAGCTTCTGAAGCTGCAAAGGAAGCTGTATAGATTAGGAACATTATCACAAAATTGGGAGTTGTCCCAATATCGAGAATGTGATTCCTTTATAATGTGATAATACTGGAGCCATTTCGCAAGCAAAGGAACCGAGGACTCATCATAAGTCGAAGCATGTGGAACGGAAGTACCACATCATTCGAGAGATTGTGTTGTGAGGGGATATTATCGTGTGTAAGGTACCGAGTGAAGATAATGTGGCAGACCCACTTACGAAGGCCATACCTCCAAAGTTATTTGATAAACATGTGGAGTCGATGGGTATTAGATACAATCGATATTGACACTAGAGCAAATGAGAGATTTTGTTGGGGTTGGTGCTTAGAGCGCCAATTCTTGGTTGTATTTCTTTGAGAATACTATTGTAAAATAATTTATTTTGAATAAAATAAGCAGTTTATGTAATATAATATATCTTTTAATATGGTAAAGACGTAATTGACCTTAGGATGCTTAGTCATGATACTGTTGCAAAAGCGTCGCAACTGACATTGAGTTGTATCATGACGTTGTCATCCTTAGACTGTTCCTGGTCAAGGTTTACACTACTTGGTCGATAAAGTAAACCCGTTGAGACCGATACATGTAGTATACTAGAATACATATTCCAATGGTTTCTCAATGAACCATGAGTCTTGGAGTCCCGTATAGACGTGTAGGTGTTTATAGCGGATAAACACTGAACGACTCACCGAAGATTCTTAATGGTTGGTACACCAACGTCAATAAGAATCTTCTCGGGTTGAGTAGCATTTGTGATTCTTCGACTTGAGATACCACTGTGGTCACATGAGACATCTTCCACACTTAGATGGAAGTCACGTCACCGATCTATTTAGATCAGACCTCCGCTTGTTCATTGGGTGTGGATAGATCCTCAGGGTGTCCTGTGTGTGTCGAGATAGGATTCGTCAGTTATGTTTATAGAGCATAGGTAGTCCATTTATGATTAGCAATCAGATAAAAAACCAGGGGCCCGTGGTACACTTTAGAAGCTAGTTCTAAGTGTTCTTTTTTGAGATTGCTAATAGAGTTGACGGAATTGTCCCTATAGAGATTTGACGTTTAGATCTATATCTCTGGGATATATCCGAATACTTGTGACGGAGGAATTATACATTTGCCATGACCTCGACCTGTATGATTCAGTGAGTTTATCTGTGGTCGTCATAATTTACGGATGGATAAATTATGGACACGAAATTGGATTTCGTGACGGATATGCCTGAATCTAGAGGGTCTCACTAATGAGATATACTCGTAGAGCACTAGGGAAACATTTATGAATAATACTGATTATTTATAAGTCGTTTAAATGTTAAACGAAAAATAAATGCGAAGGGACCTAATAGTCATTTCCTAATTTTTATGTATTTGTATTTAATGATAGATTTTATCAAATACACATTAATTAATTGTCAAATTGAGATATTTGACTAATATCATAAATATATATGTATTTGATATTTAATGTAAATATAATACATATATTTAATATATTTGAATTTAAATAATTATTTAATTGTTAAGTAATTAAATTAATTAAAAATATAAATATCTTAAGTTTTGATATTTTATTAAATGACTTGAGTTGCAATTTTTGACTTGTTTGAAAATCATTAAAGTTGTAATGATAACGTTTACAAGTTGATAAAGCAAATTAAATGAAACAAGATTAAAAATATATAGATATTTTCTTTACCAAATTCGGCCAAGGCCATTTTGTGAAGTATAAATTGATTAGTTTCATTTTAGGGTTTCATAAGTTCATTAGATACAAAAAATAACACAAAAGTAGTTGAGAGAAACGTTTGGAGAAAAGAAGAAAAGCTTGGAAATCTTTAGCATTTGTAAGTTTTCTTTCAAATCTTCCAACATGAAAAATGTTTCTAACATGCTTAGCTTCATCTTGTGATGCTTGGATGTTGTCTCTACACTTATAGTTTGTGTTTAATTGGTTTTGAACTTGTATGAAAGATGTATGCATGTAAGTAAGCTTGAAATGGTTTCAATGGCTTACTTTTGATTATTTGATAATTAAGTTGCCATTCTAGAGTTGTTGAGCCACTCCTTGGTGACCTAGAATTGTTCTAGAGTTATTTCAAAGTGGTGAGACTTGTTTGGTGTTGCAAAGAATGAATTAAAGTGTTGCATTTTAAAGATTTGGTAAAATTGGTCAATTTGGTGAAATTATAAAATTAGGGTTCTTAACCCTTTCCAAATTGGGGATTTTCATATATGTAATGTATTATGGATTTATATGATGCATGTAAATTTTGGGTTTGATTGGATTTGATCTTGGCATGTTTAGGACATAAAAGGACTAAATTGTAAATAACCGAAAAATGTGGGTGCTCACGGCAATTAGCAAAAATTGGGGATTTGATTGCAATCTGATTTCGATGTATTGGGTATGTTGAAAATCATTTTATAAGTGATTTAGAATCATCCAAAATTATATTTGACAATTTTAGGACTAAAATGATCAATTTGCAAAGTTGTGGGGCAATTCGGTAATTACCAAGAAATTTGATCTCTTGTGTAAATTTTCAGAATTTGATATTTGGATAATTAAATAAATAAGTTTATTTAATTGATCCAAGAAAAATTTTGAAATCGGAAAATTTTGATTTTCCGCGATTCCGCTGCGTTACCGGATTTTCGCCCTAAAACCCCTACAGATTGCACAGAGGTTTAACAATCTTTGATAAATCTCCTGTAAAAGCCTGCATGTCCGAGAAAGCTCCGAATCCCTTTGACAGATGTTGGTGGAGGTAGTTTTTCAATTGTCTCGATCTTTGCTTTGTTTACCTCGATTCCCTTTTGTGAGATCCGATGTCCTAGGACGATGCCTTCCTGCACCATGAAGTGGCATTTCTCCCATTTGAGTACCAGGTTAGTATCTTCGCACCTTTGTAACACTTGTTTCAGATTTTGCAAAAAGTAGTCGAACGAGTCTCCAAACACAAAAAAAAATCATCCATGAAGACTTCCATACTTTGTTCTAGCATGTCTGAGAAGATGGCCATCATGCAACGTTGAAATATAGCAGGAGCATTACATAGTCCAATTGGCATCCTGCGGAAAGCAAAAGTGCCATACGACATGTAAAAGTGGTTTTATCCTGATCTTTTGGGGGCGATGGCAATCTGATTGTACCCCGAGTATCCGTCTAGAAAACAATAAAACTCATGTCCCGCCAGTCTGTCTAACATCTGGTCAATGAATGGTAACGGGAAATGATCTTTCCTTGTTGCTTTGTTCAGCTTTCGGTAGTCCATGCATTCTCTCCATCTAGTCACCGTTCTTGTTAGAATCAACTCGTTCTTTTCATTAGTGACTACAGTAAATCCTCATTTCTTCGGCACACACTGCATAGGACTCACCCAAATGCTGTCAGAGATGGGGTAGATGATGCCATCATCCAACCATTTGATGATTTCCTTCTTCACGACCTCCTTCATGATTGGATTTAGTCTACGTTGATGCTCCACTGTGGGTTTGTACTCATCGTTCATCAGAATTTTATGCATGCAAAATGATGGACTAATGCCTCGAATGTCTACTATAGTCCAGCCAATGGCTTTCTTATGTTCTCGTAACACTCTCAACAACTTTTCTTTATGCTCCAATGTTAGCGAAGAAGAAATAATCACAGGTAATTCAGAAGAATTAATCAGAGCTCCGCCTATTCGTTGGGTGTGGACTGATGCTCATGATATCCTGTGCGTATCAAATAGAATCCGTCAGTCCTGTGTATAGGCCATAGGTATCATATATGTATTTGCGATCTAGTAAATCCATGGCCGTGGTATACTTCGGAAGCGAGTTCCGAGTGTTATTTAAAGATCGTAAATTTAAAAGTCGACTATTTTATACCTTAGGGATTTGGCGTTTCTATCTATATCACCGGTATAATATTGATAGCCTGTGACGGAGGGATTATACGTATGCAATGACCTCAACTTGCATAGTTTAGTGAGATTATCTATGGTCGTCATAATTCATGAGTGGGTGAATTTTGGACATAAAATTGGATTCCGTGACGGATAAACCTAAACTTAGAGAGTCCCACAATATGAAGTGTACTCGTTAAACACTTGGGCAACGCGTTATGAATAATACATATTATTCATAATACTTCATCGGATTAAATGAGTTAATTCGAATCGTTTAAACGGTTAAACGAAAATACATGCATTAGGCGCATTTTGGTTTACCGGTGCGTAATCACAAACGTATAACGCAAGCATACGTATCATTCAAGTAGTATAAAAAGTATCGATCCCACGAGGATTTAATACCTAAACTATAAATTTATGAAGCCAAATTTTTACAAGTATCTAATGGATTGGTTGTTTGTTTGGATGATGATTTTAAATTTAAAATACGTAAAAAGAGTGCGAAAGTAAATTGAAGAAAATTCAAGATTATTAAACTATCCAGGGTTGTGAATATTTCCAATATCTTTTTAAAGATGAAGTGGTTATTTTACGTTTGTGTAATATATTAGTTTACTAACCTGGAACACGAAATTCTGCAAAAGCCTCTGTCGATGGTCATATGCAAATACCCAGTGTAACCCAATTAAATCATATGTCTATGTCAACCAAGTTACATGAATTCATTAAGATTAAGTTCCAATTATGGCTACCCCCGTCCGACAGGTATATGTCTATCCTGTAAGGGAATCTATTAAAGGGTTATCTATCCTCAAGGAAGATCGTGGACTATTAAGTCTAAGGCTGAAACCTAAAATTCCTTTGTCAAGTTTATTTTAAGTTTACCAAATCAATCTTATTAGTGGCCAGTTAACAAAAAGCATTAAGCTTAGGACTTAATAAGTAAACCTTTATATTACCCAAACTATAAAATAACCCATTATAAACCGGTGATATTGGAATTCATCACAACCCCAAATAACGAATTTTGCTACGACACATATTTACGGCTAATAAAAAATTAAATAAAGTAATTGACATAAAGTAAATGCTGGAAAGTAAATGCGGAAAAGTAAAGGCGGAAAAGTAAATGCTGAAAAGTAAATGTTGTAAAGTAAATGCGTAAAAGTAAAGGCGGAAAAGTAAATGCTGAAAAATAAATGCTGGAAATTAAAAATGTAAAAGTACAATAAAAGAAAATATTGAGGTTAAATGATCCACTTTTATCACTACTATTTTATATATCTCCCTTATTATAATATATTAACTTTGCGTGATATCACCAACCTGCCATATAGACGGTATCTTGATTAACTCAAATTTATAATTAATTACCAACCGACCAATCAGGCGGTATCCAGTTTAGTCAGGTTAAAACCAATTTCAATAATTACCAACCGACCAATAAAGCGGTATCCTCATTAAGTCAGGTTTTAAATAGTTTATATATTATAACTAATGGAGATTAATCTAAATATTAGTAATAAAAACTTTACCTTTTACCCCAGCTGGGGGAGTTACCTCCTCATTACTGAAAAGTAAAAACTGAAAATGTAAAGAAAGAAAAGTAATGTGCGTAAAAGTAAATTGCAGAAAGTAAAGACTGAAAAGTAAAGAAAAGAAAGTGCAAATGCAAAAATTAATTACTGAAAGCTGTAAATAAACAAACAAGATACAATCTTCTTAGTATTCTTAAGGAATTACATAGAAGAAGGTATGAATTCAATTCTGAAATTTCGGCCTCTATTTATAGGAAAAATTGGCTCGCGCGTCGCGACGCGTAAAGTGTGCTTGCGTCGCGACGCGCCGTAGATCTTGGACGCGTGGCATGACTTTTTCCGGAGATGGTGACACGTGACAGAGCTGAATTATTATCTCAATAATTGTGCTGACGTGGTGTTGACGTGGCGCTGACTGAATTATTGTGCTGACGTCATTGATGATGTGGGGATGATGATTGTCGGCAGCATGTGACGATGACACATGTCCGGCGCACGTTAGCATGATTTGATGTGATGTTGACACGTGGCAGACGCATGTTAGCAAGGTAAACTTCTCTGATGATGACACGTGTCTGACACATGTTAGCAATACCCGGCGCACGTCAGCCGTCACGACGCGTAAATGACAGTTTTGATATTTTTGTCCGTTTTTCACTGTTTTGGCCCTAATTTGATTCCAGAGAGTCCTGAAACTTTATTTATCTACAAAATAACAAAAAACACATCAAAATATTCACAAAACTCAAGAAACTATACAAAATATTAAGTCAAATGAGTGGGAAATAATAATCTATTTACCATATTTACCACTCATTATTGGTCAATTAATAATTAATGTGTATTTGTATTTGATACAAAATTTGATTTGATACATATTAATCAATTGTCAAATAAGATTTTGACACATGCCATTAATATATGTATTTTTTATTTAATGTAAATAAAAATAAATATAATAATAATCGTATTAATTAATTATTTAGATGTTTAAATGTTAAATATCTAGATAATTAAATTATTTCGATATTACATTAATGTTATGCAATATGTTTGATTATTATTGGTTACATGTGGCCTGATTTTATTAAGCTTAAAGTTTACAAATTGGATTTGTCAACTTAAAGCTTATTATTATTTAATTAGATTATAAATGACCAAATGACCAAAATGCCCTCCCCCCAAAGTCGGTTATGCTTCTTTATAAAGTAAGAAAATTTTATTTTCTCTTTAAAACAAGCTCCCATGGAAGAACCTCCATAGATTAAAGCACTCAAAATTTTCTTGAAGAATCAAGGAAGAAAATCAAGAAAAAGTTTAAGGAATTTAGGAGATTTGGAGGTAATCTTCGTAACTCTTAAACTTAGAAAGTTTGTTTCTTATTCTTGAGTATCTAGACAAGTTCTAGGGTTTCTTCCTTTCTTAGATTTTGGGACTTTTTGATTTGGAGGATGGATTTGGAGGCTAGATGCATGTGTGAAGTTAAATTGGATAATATTACTTTAATATTAATTCAATTTTATCATTTGATGACTTGTTGCCATTTTAGAGTGTTATGACCACTATTGTAACTCCTAGAATTGTTCTTGGGTTCTTCATTTGTGGTGACTTTGGTTGGTGTAAGTATTAATATGATTAATCTTGAGAAAATTGGATTTAATGCATGAAAAATGATATTTTTGGTTACCAAATCAGATTTGGAATTTTTATGATTTTGGTGATGAAAAAAATGTTTTATACATATATTGGATATGTTTTGGGCATTGGAACAATTTTCGAAATTTTTTTCAGAGTTGAAATATGTGAAAGCGGTGAAAAACAGCGTTACCGGGTGAGTTTTGGGCTTACCGGTGTCGCTGTCCAAACAGTGAATTGGTCATTATTTGGGCAGCTCATGAACTGCCCAAGCACTATTGGGGCTGACCTGGGCAGCCCCTGCATGTATTGGTTGGTCGGTTTTGACAAAAACACGTTTTATGCCATTTTGCGGAAAAATATTTTCGTAAAAGTTTCGCGATATTTCAAACCTATTTATGTCGTTATTTGATATCGAATAAATATGTTTAGGTGAATTATGAATGAATTTTCATATTGGATATTGAATAATTTATTTGGTAATTTTAAAAGTTTTAAAGTTACGATTTCGCCCGAACCGCGCGCTTCTGCTGCGCCCACGCTAAAACCCCAACAAAAATGGTATCAGAGCAGGTTTGATCCTTCATCCATTATATTTGTCATGCTTTATATATGATATATAATCCAATTTTTATATTTGTACATGCATGTAATTTAGATATTTCTTAAATTTTCGGTTCTACGTTAACGGAAAACATAACTGAGATTTAAATGTTAAGTTAAGTTATATTTTCCTAGGTAGAATTAAACTGTTGAGAAATTGACCTAGATTAATATCTACATTTGATGTACAGTAGAACCCTCTTTGGAATATCCCCGCTTAAATAAGGCATTAAAGTAACTAGTATTAGGAATACTTGTTTCTTGGTCCACCTCGTCAGTACGGATGCAAATGATTTCCTGATGTTGTAGCTGTATCATGCCAAAGCTGTGCAATTATGGCTGATGGTAGTTCATTTGTACCCGTAGAACTTATATGATAAGAGACAAATTCAAGTGAAAGTGGAAATCCTGAACGTTCCAAAGCTGTCAGGACTACATTGGTAGCTTGAGTTTGTCACTGACAAGTGAAGCCTTGATACGCCTCCTTATGAACGTGCCAAAGTTGTCATAACAAGAAACGGTCAGGACCAAAATCAGGAGTCACAGTGAGTGTGATTGACAATGAGTTGTCTACCTGTGAATTTACGTAGGCGAGAACATGCCAAAGCTGTGAGTCGAAATATATTCATGGGGTCCACTTCTCACTATGGAATTCAATTTAGTTATTAGATTCTCATTTTCCCTTGGAGATTACGGTATTATGTAAAGTAGTGGGAGGTACTGCTGGGTTAAAAATCCATAACTAAAACAGTGTGTAATATTATGAAAATTGCCGCTTATGTTTTCCTTATTATATATTGTTGATAGAATTGAACTTTTAATCCACTGCATGCATATTATATATATGTTTTCTGACTTTCCTTACGGTTGCAGATTTCTAGAATAGGTTATAGATTTAGAGTAGGCTTGGATATTGTTAGATTAGACAAAACCATCGGGAATTGTTGTTCTGATTTTCTTGAAAAATCAAGATGGTTAGTGACTTAGTTACTAAGTCACATTAGGTAATCTAAATAGATATCCATTTTAGGATATAATAGTCTAGGGAGAATAGTTTCATTTGCAGTAAGAATTTACTTGAATTAGTTCATGTCTCAAGATTCTTGATTGGCATTAAGAAAATCCCATTAGGTTTTTGTTTATCTGATAATGACGTTTCTTGGCTTTAGTAACCTTTGGAGGTCACGTGTCTGATACAATTTGCTAATCAATTATTTGTAATTGTTGTGAATAGTTGAAGGCAAATTATAAAGCTAAAGAAAGGAGATATGTATAGTTGTGTAGAGAATATCGATTCTCACAATATGACAACTATAGGTATTGGATATCAGATCTCCCGTCTAGTTATTTAAAATAGTGTTTAATGATTGTTTTTTATATTTGATATCAGAACTTGTGACTATTTGATAGTTACTTGTTCTTTATAAACAATTGTTACATATTTTAATACGACTAGTAGTGTCATTAACGAAGAGATAAACATTAAGAAAAATATCCGGTTAAGTAAATAACTTAGAACAATGCTTTATTAGATTTTATCACTTAAATATTAGATGCTTATTTTGTATGGTAAAGGATGGTCTGATACGAGATCACACCATATATCCTTATCCATTTAATGAATATTGTATTCGGGAAGTGATTAAATCTTATTTAACCAATGATCGTCATTGGACTACATATTTATTGAACTAATACATTGGATGTATGTAGTTTAATGAATTATAAATTACATTGGATAGTTTTCTTTACTTCGTAACTTAGTTAATGAGTTGTCATTACTTAGTTACATGTTTCTAAAAGAATAAATATTGAACGTCTTGAATGGTTCGAGAACTTTCAATATGTTTATGATGAAATGCGAATGGAATATTTTGACTGTTTCAAAGATATTTGATTTGAAGTTTTTTTAAAACTGTATCTTTAAAATTCATCATGAATCTTTGAATTGTTCAAAGATTTTGATATGATCAAACATATGAATTTATGGAAATTAGTTCTAAGGTTATTCAATGAATATGATTCTTACTCAATATTATTCTTCTACGATTCCATCGTGATGGAATTGATCAGTGGGAGAAATCGAATCTTATATGATTTGATTCGTTTGATATTGAGTGTTACGGAATTAGTTTCAATACTCTTGGGGATATGCTCCAGTAACACTAATTCATCTTTTTAATTAATGTTCCATTAGTTTCTACAATTATGTATATGATATGTATAAGTAGAAAATTTGAATCTTGAAAAGTTTGAGATTTGAATCTTTCTTTTGTATAATGGTTATATAATTGAAAGTACTTGCACCTCAGAGGTATAAGTAAAAGTTTATCATTTATTATATTTTATAGAATATTGTATTTTATTTGATAGAATATATTTTTTATGATCCCGAGTAATAAAATTATTTTATTACTTAGTGTGTAACATCGAATGTTGACCATTGTAGAAAAGACTTGACTTAGTGAAGTCAAATGTGAGAGTGATAAAATAAAAAAATGGAACTACATAATTAATAAGATGAAAAGACCCTTAGACAGCTTCCATATAAGTCCAATAGGATATCAGAATCATTAGCGTAGTATTTGATACTTAATGGTTCTGATGTTTTCTTATCGAAAAAAAATTATCATATAACTTATAGTGGGAGCGATATTTGATATCGATTTCGGAAGTTAGCATTAAACCATAGATCTAAGATTGTTTGTAGCTTACTACAATCAAGTTTTGAACTTGATTAAGCTTTTGTTATGAATCGTTCATAAAATGTGCAAATTATTTGCGCACCAAAAGAAAAGTGAGCTTGTTAAAGGTTTGACCTTTATAGTATGACAGTGAGAAAGGTTATACTCAGCAATCTATTGTAAATCCTGAGAAAACTTGTCTCTAGATGCACTAATTGAACAATTAAAGATCTGTTGGTTAATGTTGATATTAAACTATGTATTTTGGCTAAAGAATGCAAATTGGCATTCCTAAATGGTTTATTCGAATAAGAGATCCATTGTGGTTTCTTTGTTTGAAGAGTTCATTCTAGAATGGCCCTGGAGTTTGTATTCTGCTAAGATCACAGTTTGATATACTAGCTTATAGAGCATATTGCAGACTCATATAAGCTTTCCGGAAATCTATGTTCTATAACTATGATAACAGTCAGATTGTCTAATTTTATCAAAGTATAAAGGATACAAAAGTGATAGTGGGGTTAGTGGGAGCGTACAAATTTCTTTCTAGTATTGTATATCCTAACGACATTATCATTATTAATGTAATAATGAGATGTTTGTGAGGTACAAGTTTTACCTAAGTCTTCTTTTCTCCGTGAAAGCAGTGAGAGTAGTCTTTGTTATATTTGATATAAAGTTTCATATACGATATAAAACAAGAGACTTGTGAGATACTCTCATTAGTCATGCATTAGATATGATCTAATAAAGGACACAACAAGAATATCTATGTGACAGCTAGTATAACTGTGTGACAGTTAGTATAACTGTGTGACAGTTAGTATAATTGTTTGACAGTTAGTGTGTCTTATATATAGTATTCATCTTTCATGAAGGATGATTCATTTTTCGAAAGAGAAATTGATTAGAATGTCTAATCAATCTTATGTATCATAGGATGATGGCATAATGTATACTATATTATGAATGATTAATGATATCAATTTAATCGTAATTGTTACGAGTTATTTTGATACGTTGTAGACCATAGCATGTGTCTTGAAACAAGTTCTTTGTTATATTTGAGATATTAAGAATGAGTTTCTTATTCATGGAGAATATAATCTGCAACCATTAGGGTCAGATTAGTTTTGAGTCTAATTATGACGTTAGATGGTCTACGTCATATAGAGTCAGAAAAGATGCAGTATGAGTGTCACGATTGATTCTACTGTATTAGTGGAATTAGTTGTAACTTATGAAATATTGACTTATGAAGTTACATAGTGACCTTATAGATTAGAAGTTTTGATACTAGTGTTGTGCTTGCGGTTGTCTCAAAATATTTGAATTTGATCTCTAAATATATAGACAACTTAATAGCTGTAGCACAATATTGATGTCGCATCTGAGTCATATTGATGTATAACTTAG
>SKCR01008682.1:0-23846 GCA_019454045.1 Zanthoxylum bungeanum
GGGTTAACATGATGCCTGTATGCATGAGATGTATGAAATACGTGTGATGCATGGAATGTATAAGTCGGCCCATTATCATTTTAAAGCATTCAATCATACTATTGCGAGGTGCAAACTTGTCCCAGTTAAAAAAGCCCAACAGGTTTACACTTTTGCGATAACATGGTTAAAAAACTTCAAATGATAAAAGGCCTAAACACAAGATGGCCCATTAGCATTTTAGAAACTTTTGGCCCAATTGTCATAAAGCACAGACTCGTCCCAGTTTAAATGGCCCAACAAGCCCATACCTCATGACAAAAAGTCCAACTGAATCCAAATGACAATGGTCCTAAACATAAAGGAATAGTTTTTACTGGTCCTACAACTACAGTTCATGTGCGGGTTTATAGGGGTATAGACAAAGGCTCCCGCTGACGAAGGGTTGCCCACAACTAGGACTCCCCACTCAAGGGTTCAAGGGACCGAGTGAGCGCACATTTTTTATACCTTAAGGTACGTGCCAACGAGTTATGGTGCGTGACTGACTGTAAAATGGATTTCTTATTGTAGATTCCCCAGAGGGAGGGTGGAGCGAACTCTCTTAAATACCCAAGCCCTTAGGCTCTTATCGCCTTGGTGACAGGAATAAACAACAAGTCCTCCAAATTAGTCCATCACAGTAAGCTTCGAGTAATGATTATCTAGGTGCCTTCACAGCTTTTCCTTATAGAAAGGTAGTGAATGAAGCAAGACACCAAACCATTACCTAGCCCTAATAGTGCCTTTGTTTAAACCCCTTTCAACCTATGGTAGACACGGTTAACTAAAGCACAAATCACAATCATTACAAGACATTATTTCAGGGCCGATTCTCTATCCCCAGTGGAGTCGCCAGACTGTAGGACACATAACTTGACGACACATGCTGTTCTAGGCTCGCGGCCTAGTTGGCAGTACGGAGTAGCCCGTGGAGGACTAAATCGAAGAATAATGAAGTCGCCACCCGGTATGAACCGGGATAAAGATTTAAGGCCGCACTCACCCCTCACAAGGGAAGACCTCAAACCGTTGGGTTCGGAATGGTCCCTTACTTATGTCACTTGTAATGATATGATTTGTGCAATAATATAACCGAGTCTACTCAACCTAAGTATTCAAAGATAGTCTACGCCTAGGTTCGCATGCATAAGAATAATAATAAAACCTATATCTAAGTTCGCATGCTTTAAAGTAAGTTGTCATAACGGCAAACACGCAATAACAAACAATAACCACACAAGCATGCTCAATTATCTAATGCGAGAAATAAATGAGAATCTAAGCATAAATACAAATTAAATCCCTAATATGACATAAAATAACCTAATCATGCATAAAGAAAGAAAATATTATCGACTAAATCATGCTTAAGGTAAATAACGTACTAACGACTAAATCATACTCAAATACAAAAGTTGGATGAATGAAATATGTGTATCTCTCAAGCGGTACGTGGCATTGTATCCCGAATGCAAACCGCAATACCATCCATTCGGATTCAGCTATGGAATTTACGTCCGGGTTTCCATCCGAAATATCACAAGAAAGAATACACATCCATTCACCCAACGGCCACAATACACATCAATTAACGACTCTCATGCAAAGGGAATTTAATAAATGATTAAAAGACGAATGAAAATAAATAAAAGAGGTGCCATCAGGTCTAACCTTTTACGTCGCTTCTTGGAAGTGTGTTACACGGTCGTCGGAAGGGTTAATGCTCCACAACTCCTCCGGTTCACTAACTCAATGTTTTCCTTCGCTGTTTCGCTGTTTTGGGCTGCTGTTTTCACTCCGTTTCGTTGCTATTTCCTCGCTATTTTACTGCTGGTTCTTTGCGGTTTTAAGGGGTAAAATAAAGGCTGTTTCGGTGGTCAAATAGTGCAGTTTTTTGGACTGCAGTGGGCCGATTTCAAGGGACTGGTTGGCGGTTTTTTTTTGGGTGAGGTAGTGGGCTTGAAGGAGGGCTTTGTGTGTGCAGTGAGGGGACTTGGTTGAGGTAGTAGGCGTGAGGGCAGGTGGCGTTTGAAGGTTCTTGGTGCGTGACTATTGGCATGAGTGATATGCTGATGTATGAGGTAGTGGGCTGTTTGTTTTATGATGCGTGAAGGCTGTTTTTGATGGGTAAAATGCGGCAATATGGACGATTATTTGGTAGTGAAGGATGCGGCAATGGAGGCAATTCTTGGAGGCTTTGGGCGTATGAGGGATGCGGTAATATGAAGGGAATTTGGGAGGCCTTGGGCGTGTGAGCTCGGTTTTGTAAGGTGGGTGAATGCCTCTTTTTATAAACAAAGGGTTGGAGCAATCCTAGTTTGAATAGGAAAGAATATTCTAATGATGGTGACATCTCCTAATTAGTATCTCATAAGGAATAAATCTCTCTAATTTAGGATTGTGATTGGTTTTGATTAGGAAAGGGATCCATGAGATTTCTTTTATTAAGGAATGCATTTTGCTTGATTTATGCATGTGTAAAATGTGTATTTGGCTAATTAGGAGAGTGATGGGCGTGTGGGTAGTGCATGGGCGTGGGCTTTGGATTTTTGGTGGATTTGGGCATTTGGGCTTGGTGTATGGTTTGGTGAGTGGCTTATGGGGCTTTGGTCCGAGGATAAACTTTGAAACAGAGATCCAACGAGCAAACCGAAGCTAGACAACTGAATTAAATCCAACGAAAATGCTAATTTCCAACTTTACCCTTCTGACGTCCGTTTCTCGCGACTTCCGCAGTTTAAAAGGTAGTGTCTCCATACGAGACTCATCATAGGGACTTATATACAAAAATGCAGTGCCTACATGAATATTACAAACTTTTCAATTACAACTCATTTCTGTATGTTACCATGCATATTGATAATACCTGTCAACTGAGCATATGAAGATCTATTTTAGTCAGTTTTATGGAGAATTCACAAATTAAATAATTCAAAAGGAAATAAACTAAGATTAACTTGTTACAAAATAGGTTGAGATACGTCTCACGAGTGGAAATTCCTTACACAGCTATCTCACACCAATTTCACCATATTAGTCAAGTTAAAAGCACAAAAACACAAAATATTTTATTAATTTTTTTATTAATATTTTATTAATTTTTTTTGAATTTTTTTGAAAATTTTTGACTAAAAATAAAAAAAACAACATAATAAAAACAAGATACTAGTCAACTATTCCCCTCCCCCAAACCTAAATGAGACAGTGTCCCCAATGTCTTAAAAAGTAGAAGAAGAGTTTAGAAGATAGTACCTGATTAGCTGAAATTCTACATCTAAAATGAAAATTAAAGGTTAAGATCCAGATTTATCTGACGCTTCTTTCTACGATCATTATCAGACCAGTGTATCTTGGAAAATATAGGGTCAATTTGTGGTTCAAAGGCTAGAATTTGGTCAATTAAATCATGGGTATTTCTGGCTGTGAAGAGGATTTTTTTACAGGTTTTGACACGAACCCATTTCTCCGGGCATTAACGAGAAACACACAAAGAAAATCATTAAATCCATCAGCATTAAATAGTCCAATCGGTTTCTGATATATGTTCAAGTTCGCCCAAGATAGTACTATAAAAATTTCATCCATCATTCCAAGCCACCTGGCGAAGTAATAAAAGCATCAGCCCAATTAATCATTTCAACCAGTCGCTCAGACATACCTGGTACAATTAGTTCCTCTCCGTTTGATGGTCTTATAAGATTCGCCTCCGCCAAGGGTTTTGGGACGATTCCCATTAGTCCAACATTGCCACCGCCATATACTAAGTGCATATTCCTTTTAGCTATGACTCTACCGAATTTCTGTGCTGCCGCAACCAACTCTGGCTTAGAACCAACACTAGTACCACAAAACACACAGATATTTACAACTCGTCTTCTTGAAGTGGCTTCCATTTTTTTTTTCTTTCTAAAATCTAGATGCCTTCAAGAGTGCAATGATGAGTTGAATTTATAACACCTGAAAAAAGGTGAGTAATAATAGCACTAGTACCTGTCAAATGACACTTATTAGCTAAACAGTAAAATATATCGTGAAAGTCAAAAAGTCTGGATCCTGTCGGAGAAAATAAAAGAAAATAACAAAATAAATCACAATTATTAGTTAAAGACAAAGAGAAAATAATATTTACAAGAAGTAACAGCTTGAATGACGTCTATGTGTCAGGGACAAGCTTCCCATCCAATTTTCTTATAAATTGGCAAACAGGGTCTTTTAGAGTCAGATTCCCGAGACTTAAATGTTGTCGTTCTTTACGAAACTGTGTATAAAATATGTGAATTATGTGATGCACATATCCACTGGAATTCGTCTCAAGAGTCAATGATATGTCATCTAAAGACCCATTACTCAAGCCATCCCTAATGAATTTAATTTTATCTTCACGGTTATCAGACACCATTCCTAAAGAACGACAACGAGTATTACATGTCATGCGTGCACATTTATAGTAAACACCCATTCTTTTGGCTCCCTTTTTTTAGCATAGGTGCTTCTTCCTAAACAAGGGAGATATGAAACAAAAGAGTCAGAGGACACACCTGCCAATCGGACCCATGCTTCAATAATCCAACGAATGTCATTAGGAATACTTTTGATCATCAAAAGTGTCATTCATTCCAAGCGAGCTTTGTAGAATTTTATCAGAGAGTTTTGAGGGAGAGAAGGAAATTACTTGTGAAGATTTACGAGTACGTCTTCCATTCGGAAATGTGACTTTACCTACACAAATTAAACACACAAAAATAAAACACACCAAATATGAATATATACACAAATTGCATGGGTTGCCTCCCAGCTAGCGCTAAGTTTAACATCGTCATCTAGACATGACTTCCCGAACGTTGGGCCGGATCTGAAAGTGTGACACTTTCTTTTTGTTGCTCAAATGATTCTCCCCAGTAGTGCTTGACACGCTGGCTGTTAACTTTGAATGTTTCGTTGGTGTTGGGATCAAGTAACTCAACAGCTCCATATGGTAAAACCTGAGTAATCACAAATGGACCTGACCACATTGATTTCAGCTTTCCAGGGAAAAGTTTCAACCTTGAATTGTATAACAACACCTGCTGCCTTGGTTCCAGTTGTTTGCACACTATTTTTCTATCATGTCATTTCTTGGTCTTTTCTTTGTATAATTTGGCATTCTCATAAGCCTGTAGGTGAAACTCCTCCAATTCATTGAGTTGGTGGAGTCGTTTCTCTCATGCTGCTTGTAGATCCATATTTAACTTCTTTAGTGCCCAGTACGCTTTGTGTTCAAGCTCCACTGGCAAATGGCATGCTTTCCCAAACACCATTCGATATGGGGACATACCAATGTGTGTCTTGTAAGCTGTCCAATCATCCCATAATACGTCATCCAGTTTTGTAGACCAGTCTCTCCTTATTGATCCAACGGTTCTCTCCAAGATTCTTTTGATCTCTCTATTTGAAATTTCAACCTGTCTACTTGACTGCGGATGGTAGGCAGTGGTAACTTTATGAGTAACTCCATATTTGGATGGGAGTGCATCAAAGTATATGTTGCAGAAATGTGTGCCATTATCACTGATTATTGCCCGAGGTGTTTCGAAGCGAGTGAAAATATTCTTTTTAAGGAATTTTATCACCACTTTTGAATCATTTGATGGTAGTGCAAATGCTTCAACCCATTTGGAGACGTAGTCTACTGCAACCAGTATGTACAGGTTTCTGAAAGATGGAACAAATGGTCCCATATAATCAATCCCCCATACATCAAATATCTCTACTTCCAGAATGTTTTGGAGAGGTCATTCATTTCTCCTTGAAATATTTCTCGTTCTCTGGCACCTGTCACATTGAAGAGTAAATAAGTAAGCATCTTTAAACAAAGTGGGCCAGAACAAATCTGATTGTAGGACTTTGGCTGCAGTTTTATCTCCGCTGAAGTGTCTGCCGTATGGTGATGAATGACAATGCTGCAAGACACTATTGACCTCCTCCTGTGGAACACAACGTCTCGGTAATTGATCAGAACAAAGTTTGAACATGTACGGCTCATCCCAGACATAATGTTTAACTTCTTTGAAGAACTTCTTTCTTTGCTGATGTGTCCATTCCAACGGCCATTTTCCTGATACTATGTAGTTGACATAGTCAGCATACCAAAAGACATCATGTTGTTTCATGTCAAACAGCTGTTCATCTGGAAAAGTTTATTTGATTGTTCGTTTGTTGCCGACTGTTTCTCCATTCTTGAGCCTCGATAAGTGATCTGTCACTTGGTTTTCTGTCCCTTTCCAGTCTCGGATCTCACGTCAAAATTTTGCAGTAGAAGCATCCAACGAATCAATCTAGGTTTGGCATCTTTCTTCGCTATTAGGTATTTGATTGCTGAATGATCTGTGTAGACCACCACTTTGGGACCTAGCAGATAGGAGCAGAATTTATCAAAAGCAAACACAACTGTGAGCAACTCTTTTTCAGTGGTTTTGTAGTTGAGTTGAGCTTCATTCAGAGTTCTGCTGGCGTAGTAAATGGTATGAAAATTTTTTACTTTGCGTTGTCCCAAAACTGCACCTACAGTAAAATCACTAGCATCTCACATCACTTTAAATGGAAGAGTCTAGTCTAGTGCTACTATGATGGGGCCAGATACGAGCTTTTGTTTTAAGATCTCAAAAGCTTCGTGGCATTCTTTGGAGTAGTTGAAAGGCACATCTTTCTCTAGAAGATTGCACAAAGGTTTAGCAATCTTTGAGAAGTCTTTGATAAATCTCCTGTAAAAGCCAGCATGTCCGAGAAAACTGTGAATCCCTTTAACTGATGTTGGTTGAGGTAGTTTTTCAATTGTCTCGATCTTTGCTTTGTCTACCTCGATTCCCTTTTATGAGATCTTATGTCCCAAGACAATGCCTTCCTACACCATGAAGTGGCATTTCTCCCAGTTGAGTACTAGGTTGGTGTCTTCGCATCTTTGTAACACATTTTCCAGATTTTACAAGCAGTGGTCGAATGAGTCTCCAAACACAGAGAAATCATCAATGAAAACCTCCATACTTTATTCCAGCATGTCTGAGAAGATGGCCATCATGCAATGTTGAAATGTGACATGAGCATTACATAATTTTACTGTAATATTAATATTGTTTAAAATAAATTTAATTTCTTTAAGAATTTAAAAAAATCAATTTTATTAAAAAAAATGTTTCTAAAATTCATTTGCTATACTTTGCGACGGAAATAGCGACATAAATATCCGTCGCTATATTTAGCGACGGAAATATCCGTCGAAAAATAGCGACGGAATATTCCGTCGTTAATATAGCGACGGAAATATCCGTTGCCAAATAGCGACAAAATATTTCATCTCTAAATATAGCGACGAAATATTCCGTCGCTATATTGGCGACGGGAATATCCGTCGCTACATTGGCGACGGTATAATCCGTCGCTAAATAGCGACGAAATTATTCTTTGCGACCAACAGAACAGAGACGGAAAAATTTCGTCTATAATTCGCATTTTTCTTGAAGTGTTACATAGTCCAAATGACATCTTGTTGAAAGAAAAAGTACCATATGGGCATGTAAAAGTAGTTTTCTCCTGATCTTCTAGGGTGATGGCAATCTGATTGTACCCTGAATATCCTTCCAGAAAATAATAGAACTCATGTCCTGCCAATCTGTCTAGTATCTGGTAAATGAATGGCAGCGAAAAATGATCTTTCCTTGCTGCTTTGTTCAGCTTCCTGTAGTCCATGCATACTCTATATCCAGTCACTGTTCTTGTTGGAATCAGCTCATTCTTTTCATTTGTGACTACAATTATTCCTCATTTCTTGGCACACATTGCATAAGACTCACCCACATGCTATCAGAGATGGGGTAGATGATGCCGGCATCCAACCATTTGATAATTTCTTTCTTCACGACCTCCTTCATTATTAGATTCAGTCTCCGTTGATGCTCCACGACGGATTTATACTCGTCATTCATCAGAATTTTGTGCATGAGAAATGGACTAATGCCTCGAATATCTGATATAGTCCAGCCAATGGCTTTCTTATGTTATCGTAACACTCTCAACAACTTATCTTCCTTCTCCAATATTAGCGAAGAAGAAATAATCGCAGGTAATTCAGAAGAGTTTCCTAAGAATGCATACCTGAGATGGCTCAGAAGTAGCTTTAGCTCCAACTGTGGTGGTTCTTCAATCGAGGGCTTGATTCGCTCTTTTTTCGGTAATTCCAAACTTTCCACCTGTGGTGTCGATTTGAAGCGAAATGGTATGTCAAGATAGTTGATAAATTCCAGAATTTCATCATCTAACTCGCTGTCAGTAATGTTTGTGATGCAAGCTTCAATTTTATCTGTGGGTGGTGACATTGCATCAGTATCCTGGATGATAATATCTACAACATCAATTCTGAAAATTCCTCTTCCTTTCCATCACTCGGGAATTTCGTGGCTTTGAAAACATTGAAGGTAACTTCTCGGTCCTGCACTTTCATGGATAGTTCTCTTTTTTGTACATCAATAACAGTTCAACCTATAGCCAAGAATGGTCTCCCAAGAATGATAGGTATATCTTTGTCTTCTTCCATGTCAAGGATAATGAAATCTGCTGGGAGAATGAGTTTGTCGACTTTGACCAGCACATATTCAACTACACCTCTCGGAAATACGAGTGTTTTATTTGTAAGTTGCAAAGACACTGAGGTGGGCATTGCTTCTCCAATTTACAATTTCCTATAAATCGAAAAAGGCATCAAATTAACACTAGCACCTAAATCACACAAAGCTTTACCAATGTAATGTTCTCCTATGGTGCATGAGACAGTGAAACTGGCAGGATATTTCAACTTTGGGGGAAAATTACTCTGAATGATGGCGCTGCATTCTTCTGTTAATGCTACTGTCTCGTAATCTCCCAATCTCCACATTCGTGAAAGAATGTCTTTCATGAATTTGACATAGCTGGACATTTCTTCCAACGCTTCTGCAAATGGAATGTTGATATGCAGCTTTTTGAAGACCTTCAAGAATCGAGCAAACAACTTGTCCAATTTACTTTTCTGGAGTCGTTGTGGAAAATGTGGAGGTGGAGTGAATCTTTCTTGATATTTTTCCTTTGCTTCTTTTTCCTCCATCTGTGGAACTGCTTCTTTTGGAACTTCCTCAATGGATGCCTTGATTCCAACATCTTTGTTGATTTCAGTACCGCTTTTCAAAGTAATGGCTTGACATTGCTCCTTCCATCGGTTCCTTGGATTTGGTTCTGTGATACTGGGAAGATTTCCTTACGGTCTGTAACTCTGAGCATTGGCCAGTTGTCCAATTTGATTTTCTAGTGCCTTTATAATCACAGATTGGCTTTGAAACATAGCATCGTATGTTACTTGTTGCTTTTTGAACATCTTTGCAATCCATTCTTTTATATCTGGTTCTTTTTTATACTAATGGCCTTTATTTTGTTGTTGGAATCCGGGTGGTGGATTGTTCTTTTGCCCTGAATTGTTGCTCCATGCGAAATTGGGATGATTCCTGCACCCTGGTTTGTAGGTGTTGGAATATGGATTGTTCCCATGTCTGTTGAAATTGTTGACATAATTCATCGTCTCTTCATGTTGGTTTGTCTTTGGTGATCCTCCATATGGTGAACTTGTGGATCCAATATTGCTTTACATGCTTAGAGTTTCCATGAATTTGCATATCTAATCCAGCTTGGATTCACTGCTGTGTTGGCTCCAACTTCATAAATTCCAGCAATTCGTTGAATCATGCTCCTTTCTGTTGGCCACAAAGAATTGTTGTTGTCCATTTCTTCAATTAGTCTCAGACCTGATCTTCTCCTTTTGCCATTAAAGCTCCTCCAGCAACAGTATCAATTGTGGTTCTCATTAATCCAGAAAGTCCATTATAGAAAGTTTGGACTTGTAGCCACTTTGCAATCTCATGGTGAGGATATTTTCTGAGCAAATCTTTGTATCTTTCCCAAGCTTCACAGAGGGATTCTGAGTCATGTTATACAAAGGATGTAATGTCATTCCTCAACTTTGCAGTTCTGGCTGGGGGAAAGTACTTTGCAAGGAATTTGGTGGCTAGAGTGTTCCAAGTTGTGATTGAACCTGCTGGTAATGAATGTAGCCAAGCTTTAGCTATGTCTTTCAAGGAATATGGAAAAACACGTAGTCTCATTGCTTCTTCAGCCACTCGGTTGTAATTGAAAGTGTCGCAAACTTCCAGGAAGTTGCTGATGTGGGCATTAGGATCTTCAGTTGCATTCCCTCCAAACTGAACTGACTGCTGTATCATCTGGATGCATGTTTTGATGTCACACACATTTGGTGGTAAGGGAGGAAGTACAATACAGGAAATGAAGTCGTCAACCACCGAAATAGTTCTGTCTCAAATGGGAATTGGTGGTGCAACCTCCAAGGTTCAGATTCCATGTTGATTAGTGCTTCTTGGCCTTCTCGCCTTTCCCTTCTCAATTGTCTGATGGTTTTTTCAATTTCTGGGTCGAGCTGTCAGATTTCAAAGCTTCTGGTTCGTTTCATGTAGTGTCTGAGAACCTGAAACACAAGAAAACAGAAATAATAAATAAAAATAAATTAGACACAAGTAAAGGTATCCAACTTCAAAACTAATAGTGAAAGATAAATAAGTCCCCGATAACGGCGCCAAAAACTTGACCGGCGTAATCACACGCGTATAACACAGGCACACGTATCGTTCAAGTAGTATAAATGTATCGATCCCACGAGGACTTAATACCTAAGCTATTAATTTATGAAGCCAAATTTTTATGAGTATCTAATAGATTGGTTGTTTGATTGAATGATGACTTTAAACTTAATACAAGTAAATTAAACAGTGTGAAAGTAAATTAAAGGAAAATTCAATATTATTAAACTATCCAGGGCTGTGAATCCTTCCAATAACTTTTAAAGATGAAGTGGTTATCTCATGTTTGTGCAATATATTGGTTTACTGATCTGGAACATGAAATTATGCAAAAGCCTCTGTCGATGGTCAGATGCAAATACCCAGTGTAACCCAATTAATCATATGTCTATGTTAACCAAGTTACCTTAATTCATTAAGATTAAGTTCCAATTATGGCTACCCCCGCCCGACATGTATATGTCTATCCTGTAAGGAAATCTATTAAAGGGTTATCTATCCTCAAGGAAGATCGTGGGCTATTAAGTCTAAGGCTGAAACCTAAAATTCCTTTGTCAAGTTTATTTTAAGTTTACCACATCAATATTATTAATGACCAGTTAACAATTAAGACTTAATAAATAAACCTTTATATTACCTAAACTATAAAATAACCCCTTATAAATCGGTGATATTGTAATTCATCACAACCCCAGATAACGGGTTTAGTTACGACACATAGCTAAGGCTAGTAAAAGCTTAAATAATATAAATGACATAAAGTAAATGCTGGAAGTTAAAAAGGTAAATAAAATAATAAAGAAAATGTTGAGGTTATAGGATCTACTTTTATTACTTCTATTTAGATATCTCCCTTATTATAATATATTAACTTTCTGTTATATTACCAACCCACCATATAGGCGGTATCCTGATTGTCAAATTTATAATTAATTTCAACCGACCATACAGGTGGTATCCATGTTTAGTCAGGTTAAAATCAATTTCATTAAGTCCAACCGACCATAAAGGCGGTATCCCATTAAGTCAGGTTTTAAATAGTTTATATATTATAATTAATGGAGATTAATCTAAATATTAGTAATATAAGCTTAACCTTTCACCCCAACAGAGGGGAGTTACCTCCTCATGCTGAGTAAAGAAAATAAAGATTGAAAAGAAAAGAAAAGAAAGTAATATTGTGAAAAGTAAATAAAATTAAATACTGAAAGCTGTAAATAAACAAGCAAGATACAATCTTCTTAGTATTCTATAGGAAATCCCCAGAAGAAGGTATGAATTTACAAATGAAATTTGGCCTCAATTTAAAGGGAAATTGTGTGCCACCACATCGCGACCTTGCGCATCGCGACGGGCCATTGATGTTGGACGCGTGGCACAGGCTTCACGGAGATGGTGACACATGGCGTCGGCAAAATTATTAGCTGAATTATTGGCTTGGCATCGTGACATGTAAGGATTTTCGCATCGTGATGCTGACGTCAGCATGATGTTAGTAATGATGTGTTTCAATGATGAGTGTTGGCAGCATGTGATGGTGACACGTGTCTGGCGCACGTTAGTAGATTTGCTGTGATGTTGACACGTGGCAGACGCATGTTAGCAATGGCTTATGATAGCAAAACTTCTCTGATTATGACACGTGTCTAGCGCCTGTTAGAAGTCTCCGGCGCACGTTAGCAGACGACGCATTTTAGCAAATTACGCATTTTAGTAGGAAATTTACATTTTTTCCCTTTTTGTCTGTTTTTCACTATTTTGGCCCCGAATTGCCTCCAGAGAGTCCTGTTATTTTATTTATCTTCAAAATACCAAAAAACACATCAAAATATTCACAAAACTCAAGAAACTATACAAAATTTTGAGTCAAAGGAGTGGAAAATAGTGATCTATTTACCACTTATCAACTCATGCTCATGATATCTTGTGTGTATCAAGAAATGATCCATCAGTTCCGTGTACAGAGCGTAGGTAGTCCATATGTGATTAGCAATCTGTTAAATCTATGGCCGTAGTATACTTCGGAAGTGAGTTCCGAACGTTATTTAGAGATTGCTAATAGATACGTCGACTGGATTATTCCTATAGAGATTTAAAGTTTATATCTATATCTCTGGGATAATCTGGATACCTGTGACGAAGGGATTATACGTATGCAGTGACCTCAACTTGTAAGATTCAACGAGTTTTTTTTAGTGGTCGTCATAATTTACGGGTGGGTGAATTATGGACACGAAATTGGATTTCGTGATGGATATACCTGAATCTAGAGAGTCTCACTAATGAAATATACTCGTAGTGTTGGACAGTTATGACCCATAGCGTCACTATTTGTACAGATCATGGTGTTGTTGTACAAATTAACTATGTGACAAAGGAAATTGCTCTTTTATCATTTGTGATTAGATCACCAAGATGTATAAATGATGAAAGGTCCATATGATTAGTTCCTGGATTGAGATGATATGAGACAGTATCAATCCACGAAGGTTTAATCATTAAATATCCCTAGTCAGAGTATTATCGAGATTGGACATCGATAATGCGTAGAAGACTAGTATTCACTTGTGCGTATTGTGAGGGCATAACGACATAGTTCTCATATATTTGGGTATAAGATACTCATGCAAGTGTAGTAGTAGTTTGTGTTTTACCGATGGTACGGGAAACAGCTTCGCTCTGGATAGACCCCTCGGAATTCCATTAGTGATATGACTGTATTTTTGGACAATTATGACCCCTAGCGTCACTATTTATACAGATCATGGTGTTTTTGTACAAATTAACTATGTGACAAAAGAGATTGCTCTCTTATCATTTGTGATTAGATCACCAAGATATATAAATGATATGAGGTCCCTATGATTTGTTCTTGGATTGAGAATGATATGAGACAGTATCAATCCATGAAGGATAAATCATTAAATATCGCTAGTCAGAGTATTATCGAGATTGGACATCGATAATGCGTAAAAGACTAGTATTTCACTTGTGCACGTTGTGAGGGCATAACGACATAGTTCTCATATATTTGGGTATAGGATACTAATGAAAGTGTAATAGGAGGTTGTGTTTTACAGATGGTACGGGAAACAGCTTCGCTCTGGATAGACCCCCTCGGAATACCATTGGTAGTATGACTATGTGTCTATGGAAGTCCGAAATCGGGGTAGGTGTATTTGGTCTTAACCTGAGACTTGCACCGCTAATACTTGCGACAATCAATATACTTTGGTTTTGGTCGTCCAGGGCTTTAACAGGTTCTGTGTATGCCTCTGCTGGGTATATTGAGAATCGTAGTGTATTGGGTGTGATGTCAAGACGGGAGTATCACTCCAGTCATAGTGGAGATGATGTCACGTAGGATACGGTACTAGTACTCTTAAGTACTGCATTCATCGGGATATTATGACTAGGTCATGTATATCCGATTATAGAGACTAGTTACCAGACATCCGATAGGTGCTTCGTACGGGGCAGACACAATTCCAGCCCCAGGACTAGCACGTGACATCCGATACTGGATCGAAATATGTAATATAATGTATACTACGTCTGATATAGATCGCTTATTCCTGTAAGCATGTTTCTGGAGAATTGGGTAGGCATGGCGCTTTGCTAGAAGCCAACCTTGTCTTGTAAATCGGTAAAAGTGTAGTATTAGGTACTTACGTGTTCGGATAGTCCGATGACCAAATTTACTACCAACATATCCGGGGATCTCATGGGTCGTTTCTCGAAGATTCATCGATGATGTATGACTCGCACTTTAATTAATCTGGGATTAATTAGATGAGAGAGAAAATTAATCTGGGATTAATTGCAGAGATATTTTATCTGGGATAAAATATCCATTAAAGAGAGATAACGATTAATTTAGAATTAATCGATTAATTAATATATTCGATATATTAAACGAAATTGGATTTCCATGCGGAATTAAAATTAGATTTTAATTCGGGCGAACGAGTTAATTTAGAATTAATTCATTAGCAATGTGAATAGTGATTTTGCTAGGCATAATCATTTAATTACATCGCAACGAAAAATTCGTTAATTTGGAATTAGCAAACCCGAGCCCGAGAGTGTTTGCGAGCGCACTCGCATTTCGAATTCGAGTGAGGCACGCAAGTCACGTCAAGCGTCAAATCGCTAGTCGCATATAGCGTCACATCATTCGTCAATCAAGTGATATATGTCTTTCACTTTGAGTTATTGACACCAGTCACTATTCATTGATTGATGTAAGTTGATGGGAGTTGTTGGCATAGTTTCCTTTGACTTTTAAGAAATTGAAAAATTGTGTATGTTAATTGATTTTGGAAATTAATTAACCATTACACATTTTCCATTTCTCTCTCTTGTTTGTCACGATTTGGAGCCAAGAAATTTCCTCTCTCTCTCACTCCATTTCTCTTCTGTTTTCTGCTGCTAAAAACCGAGAATGTGAAGGAGAAATTGGATGATGATTTTGTGGCAAAATCATCAAGTGCTAGCACACAATAGGAGCCATACAAAAGGTGATAGAGAACTCACTTCATGAGCTTGGAATCACCTTGATAAGCTTGGAGCTTGGAGCATCAATGGAGGACCAAGATAGCCGAATTTGAGGACTGAAATTATGCCACTGCCGTGACTTAGAGGAAGGCAGAAAATGAGTTTTGTTCATCACCGCATCAACTCAACCGATCATTGTGAGTATTCCGCAACTCCTTGATGTTTTCACTTTTTATTTTCATTGCTTGATATGATCTTGGGATGCTTAGACAATTCCAACAATGGTATCAGAGCAAGGTTGAGCATGAAAATATTTTAGGGTTAAAATTGGGTAAAATGTGTTTGAGCATGATTTGATGAAATTGGATGATTTAGTATGATTAAATGTTGTTGAATTGAAGATTGATTGGATCAATTTCAAGAAAAATGGTTTGGAACAATTTTCCCCAATTTTTATGGCTTGGCCGAAAATACATGATGCTCTAATGTCTTGGATTTTTGATTTTTTGATTCATTGGATGAGTTGGAAATTAATTGGAAATATTGATTTAATGTTGAATTGAATTTAATTGGATTCAATTTGATTTGGACATAAAATTCCCTTTTGGCCGAGACTTATATAGCATGTATATGGGTTTGATTTTTGTTAAATTGTGTTGGACATGATTTAATGATGATAAGCATGATTAATTAGGCTAATTTGGTGTTTTGGAAATATTGATTTGGGTGATTAATTGTGTTATACACTTTAGGTAATTAAATTGTGAAATTGGATTTTGTAATTTAATTCAATTGGGCTTAAATTGGATTTGGGCTTGAAATGCTGTAATTGGGCTTATTGGGCTTGGTTGTACCAAGTTGGGTTTATGCTAAATTGGTTGGATCCAATTGGGCCCAAAACCGCTTCCATAAAGCCCAAATGCGACTAATGGACCTTTAAAGTTTAATTGGGCCTAAATTGATTTCTAGGCTTATGGGGTAATTCCTTGATTGGGCTTTGGTTATTGGGTTTGACCCAAGTTGACCAAAAGTCCACGCCTTAAAGAAATTAATTAAAAGCCCATTGGACTTTAATTAAATTAATATTGGATATTAATACGGCTTTGAGACGTGTAACGATTAAATTTGGAATTTAAGTTGTAAATGTTCGTTAATAAAGTGTAATATTTAATTTGGAATTAAATGGCGAATTAGTATTAAATACAAATTGAATTGGATTTAATTATGTAGTTTAATTTAATTCGAGAATTCGTACTTTGAGTACTTATTCGCAAAACGAGTTTGACTCGCGCAAAATCAAATCGTTGTTTGAACATTGGATGGTCATTAATTATCAGATTAATTAATTTGATTAGATTGATTGATAGCATGCTTGTGTGAATACATGGTTGCGATGCATGAATAATGTATATCAGATGGATATTAGATGGGTGGGGCAATTTTAGAAATTGTTGTAATAAATTTGGAATTTATTAATTGGACCTGCGTGTCCAGCCTTATTACCTCCTTACTCTTTGTATTCTCTTCTCACTTATTCCCCACAATGTAAATGAGGTTTCTTTAGAAGTGCAGTGTAACGGGTAGAAGCAATACTTGTGCTAGCGGGAGAGAGGAAAAGGAGAGATAAGATCTAGGATCAATGTGTAAAGTATCCATCCGCATATCATTATTATTTTATTTATATGCGCTTTATTATGTATTTAGAATGCATGTTTAAGGGTGTATGATGATGAGACCTTAACAAAGATAATAAATTGGTTGCCAATTTGCACTCGAAAAACCCTCACAAAATATTAAGCGTTTTTCCTTTCATTGAGTGATTCTTACTCAAGATCTAAGACGGCATTGGTTTGTTGGCCAAAGTCAAGGCCTTTGTCCGTCAATGATGTGTTTGAATCATGAGAGCTTTGTTCCATATCGGTGTCTTGTCCAAGTTGTGGTTTGTTGGACAAAGTCAAGACCACTTCTTGTCCATCGACATTGATTACGAAGCTTTCCATGGTCAATGGGTCACTCTTAACTGGGATCACTAAGTTTGTTGTGCCAAAGCCAAGGCTTAGTTGATTCAGAGGAAAAAGGTTAGGTAATATATTGGATATATTGGCATATATAAGATATATGTTTCGGACTTGGATGTCCCCCTACTAGATCTAAGAATTGGATTGGATCCAATTGATCTTAGAGATCTACCTAGTTAATTATCATACAATTGTTGGCCAAAGTCAAGATTGTGTGATATTTAACGAGATCCTAGCCCACTAGGAACGCCTAGCGAAATCACTATTCACGTCGCTAACGAATTAATTCTAAATTAATCCGCTCGCCCGAATTAAAATCTAATTTTAATTCCGCGTCGAAATCCAATTTCGTTTAATATATCAAATATATTAATTAATCGATTAATTCCAAATTAATCGTTCTCTCTCTTTAAATGATATTTTATCCCAGATAAAATATCTCCACAATTAATCCCAGATTAATTTTCTCTCATGTAATTAATCCCAGATTAATTAAAAGTGCGAGTCATACGTCATCGGTGAATCTTTGGGAAGCGACCCATGAGATCCACGGATATGTTAGCAGTCAAATCAGTCATCGGATTATCCGAACACGTGAGTACCAAGTACTACGTTTTACTGATTTACAAGACAAGGTTGGCTTCTAGCAAAGCACCAAGTCTACCCAATTCTCCGGACATATTCTTATAAGAATATTTAAGATCTATATCAGGCGTAGTCTACTAAGTATTGTGTATATCGGCCCAGTATCGGATAGTCACGTGCTAGGGCTGGGGCTGGATAAGTGTCTGCCCCGTCCGAAGCACATGTCGGATGTCTGGTAACTAGTCTCTATAATCGGATATGCATGACCTAGTCATAATATCCTGATGGTTGCGTAAAACTTAAGAGCACTAATACCGTATCCTGCGTGACATCATCTCCACTATGACTGGAGTGATACTTCCGTCTTGACATCACACCCAATACTCTACGATTCTCTATATACCCAGCAGTTGGCGTACACAGAACCGGTTAGAGTCCTAGACGACCTCAACTAAAGTATATTGATTGTCGTAAGCATTAACGGTGCAAGTCTCAGGTTAAGACCAAATACACCTACCCTGATGTTGGACTCCCATAGACACATAGTCATAATACCAATGGGGGATTCCGAGGGGTCTATCCAGAGCGAAGCTGTTTCCCGTACCATCGGTGAAACACAACCTCCTATCGCACTTGCATAAGTATCCAATACTTAAATATATGAGAACTATGCCGTTGTGCCCTCACAACGCGCACAAGTGCAATACTAGCCTATTCCGCATTATCGATGTCCTGTCTCGATAATACTCCGGCTAGGGATATTTAATGATTAATCCTTCGTGGACTGATACTGTCTCATATCATTCTCAATCCAGGAACTAATCATATGGACCTCTCTTCATTTATATATCTAGGTGATCTAATCACAAATGATAAGAGTGCAATCTCCTTTGTCACATAGTTAATTTGTACAACAACACCGTGATCTGTACAAATAGTGACGCTATGGGTCATAACTGTCCAACAATCTCCCACTTGGCCTATAGCCAGTCACTCGAGTGTCTGACACCCGAACTATGTACTGTTTGGCTCAAATTGCTGAGGAAAGCTTTCGTCAGCGGATTTGCATGATTATCGTCTGATGCGATTTATTCGATCATCACATCGCCACGATGTATGATCCGAACGAATCAGATGAATAGTCGAAGTATTTATCTGGATCGTTGATGAGACCATTGATTCATTAGCATGCGCTGTAGCCTAGCTCAGCTGCTAACAGAATTATATCTAATCCAATTAGATTTATTTATCGATCCCAGAAGGCTTCTATTGCTGCCTCAGCTGCAGCAATAATCCGCATTTGTTGTTAATTCGGCAACAGTTATCTTGCTCGGAATATTTCCAGCTTACTGTCCCGTTATTCAAACTTTATAGTACCGCAGTATTTACCGGTTTGGAAACTTGCAGCAGTGATCCTAGTCACTTCAAGTTCTCCTAATCCATAATTTAAGACAGCATCTTTAGTTCTCTAAGATACTAACAGATGTTCTTAACTTCAATCCAGTGACTATCACTTGGATTGTCCTGATTGTGACTCCATATGCTCAAAGCGTATGAGACACCAGGTTACGTACATTATTCAATGTACAATTTCTCAGAGAGTGTTAACAACTCCAAATCTAGCCCAGTAGATCTTTATTCTTTGAATAAAGGTTGTTACTCCCAAGAATTTTACGGAGAATTTCTATGAAAAAATATCTATGAAAGACAAGCTTTCACCGATTATTTTATGGGAATATCATTTCCAAGAAATGACATATTATCATTATCTTACATGACATTCATGTCAGTGCACTCCCACTAACATCCTTATATACACAAGAATCATTTCGTTTTGAATTAAATCATAAACCATTATGATTACATCAAAACGTCAGTTTCAAGAACCTTATGCTTGCTTCAATCCAAACATGGATCGAATAACCCGCAAACCTTGTTTGTCGGTTATACAAAATCGTCAGGATGTTGTAAGAATCCTCCAAAAGGTTTCCTTTTCAGGAAAGCGATTTTCCCGTAAAGCTGTCATATTTCATAAATGAAACACGCAGCTTTAGCAAGCATTATCCAAATGGATTAACCGTGGCAACAGTTAAAAGGTTGAATCGTAATCAACACAATGTTGATAACGATACCTTTCCATCACAAGCCCAGCTTTGTACGTTGGTACGTTGCCATCCATGTATGTCTTCCTTGAAGACTTATACAGTACCAATAGGCACAATGCCTTGTGGTACATCAACTAGTATCTAAACTTGTTGATATACATGGAATCCATTTTGAACGTCATGACACTTTGTCATGATAGGGAGTCGATAACTTCTATCACTTCCTCATACGTAGTCAGTTGGTATACCTTAAAAGATTAACATCTTTATGAGGTGAGATCAGAAACCCATACCTTAGGTTGTTTTCTGACTCTCTCCGATCTACGCGGTTCTTGTGTATTCAAAGATTAATGGTATAAATTCATCATTGATGAACTATATGTGTTCAATTAAGGATTTCGTGCCTCGAACAGTATTACTTCAATTTTCATCGAGTATCACCATCCTCCCACTGACCACTGCATATCGGTATTCCTCTTAGGAAAACCGCATGGTGAGCAACAATCATATTGTTCTCATGTGAGATTTATAAGTACTATACTTATGGTTTCCTTTAGGATAACCAATTTGGCACTTATCCAATTTAGGTTTTAGTTTGGTATTATCCAAACATATGCCTAGCATCCCAAATGGTCAGGAATGAGAAACCCGGTTTCTTTCCTGTTCATATCTAATATGATATTTTTCAAACAATTATTAATAGAACTTTATTCTAAATAAGTTATTGCACTGTTAAAACTTATCCGTTGAAGGAAATGGTAGCTCAGAGCGACTCATGATTAGCCTTATCATGTCTAACATGATTCGGTTAATCCGTTAGGACACACCGTCACTTTGACGTGTTCCGGGAGGAGTCCTCATTTGAAAGAATACTATACTCTTTCAAGTATATAAGAAACTTATTGCTTAAGTATTTTCCATTACGGTCTTACCGTGACGGTATAATACTATAGCCGATCTGTTTGTCTATTTCGTGTCGAAACTCTAAAAGTTTCCGATTTGTGTTCTTCAAAAGAAACACATAACCATAATGCGATGCCACATCCGTATAGGTCACGAAATATTCATATCTATATCTAGCCTAGCTAGACATGGGCCCACTTGTTTCATTATGAACTAGGGCTAATAGATCGGTGGCATTTACACTTTTACTAAGTAAATAGTGTTTTAGGCACATTGCCCATTAAACTAGATTCGTAGACTTTATTTGATTGGAATCAAAACAGTCCGAGTACCCACTCTTCGAAAGTGTGGATATACGAGTCATGTTCGATTGTGTCCCAGACAACAATGCCATAAATAAGTCTCTACTTGATCAAATCAATTTGAGCTATTTATTTGTCATTTTATATGTTTTGAGATTTTAATTATATTCAAAATATAAATTCTGTTATTCACATCTAATGTGTTTATCTCAGTATCATCTTTATATAATGAAACACTTAGTGTTCTAGAATATAAAGGTTTATCCACAATGGATTAAACACTGATATAGAGATAATGTCTCTAGTCAAACTAGTTACATTATAACAGTTCCTAATTTAAGTACACACCCAAAGGGTAGTTCCTAAACTTAGGTATCTACGGTCGAAACAGCGACTTTCGTCCCGTTTCCGATTCGTAGAGCAATCTCAGCTTGAAGTCAGTATCCTGCTCAAAGCAGATTCTAAACATCAATACATATATTTTGTACCACACTAAGTATTTAAAATCTAATTTCAATACTAGTTGTGAACATAACTTTGACAAATATTTTTAAAGTTAGAGCCTTTCCCTTTCTTTAATTCCTTCGTGTCTGCCATATCCAAATGGTAGTCACTTTGGTATATGTCAATTATCCTTTCAATTTTTAGGAACCTTAGGCCAAGCCTTGGGTTTTTAGAATATCGAAACGATGTGCACCTCGTGCTACATGCCCAATTGCAAACTTTGACTTTATCTCCTCTAGAATAGTCAATTAATTCTCCAAGAATTATAAATTACAATTTTAATACTTCTTAAATCTAAAATTAGATTTATGACAAGTATATTAAATTAAGCATTAAAGTCATCATCACATAAATCTTCCAAAGATTTTATGCTCTACTTATTTTGCTTAATTTTGGGCGTAAGGTATAATAAGTTATTTTATCAAATAAAGTAACCTATTATTTATTCCCAATTTGAAAATTAAATCATTTAAAATATTTTAATCCCAGATTATATTTTAAATATCCAACTTTTCAATTTTATCTTGATTACAATAGTCCAACTATTTAATCAACGATTAGTGGTACTATATATATTATAATGATTATAATAGTCCAACTATATAATCAAATATAATCCAAATTAATTAACCTCAATTACATTGATTACTATAATCCAATTATAAAATCAACTGTAAACTGAAATTAATTAATTCAAATATTGATTAATATAATCCAATTATATATAATCAAGTATAATACAGTCCAACTGTTTATTAAAACAACAATTTAAATATTAGTCCAACTAACATTTAATCTAATGACGAAATAATTTAAATGAGCGCGTATGGCGAGTAATTGAACGAGTATTGCAAATTCAATTCTTGCCTCCCACATTTTTCGGCGAGCCTCCAACCCCTGTCGAGTACTCGGGAAATCGTGTTTCCTAGTGGGCTAGGATCCCGTTAAATATCACACAATCTTGACTTTGGCCAACAAATTGTATGATAATTAACTAGGTAGATCTCTAAGATCAATTGGATCCAATCCAATTCCTAGATCCAGTAGGTGGACTTCCAAATCCTAAACATATATCTTATATATGCCAATACATCCAATGTATTACCTAACCTTTTCCTCTGAATCAACTAGGCCTTGGCTTTGGCACAATAAACCTAATGATCCCAGTCAAACGCGACCCATTGACCATGGAAAGCTTCGTAATCAATGTCGATGGACAAGAAGTGGTCTTGACTTTGGCCAACAAACCAAAACTTTGACAAGACACTGACATGTAACAAAGCCTTCGTGATTTAAACACATCTTCGACAGACAAAGGGCTTGACTTTGGCCAACAACCCAATGTCGTCTCGGATCTTGAGTGAGAATCACTCAATGGAAGGAAAAATGCATGATATTTTATGAGGTTTTTCGTGTGCAAATTGGCAACCAATTTTTTATCTTTGTTAAGGTCTCATCATCATACACCCTTAAACATGCATTCTAAACACATAATAAAGCGCATATGATAAAATAATAATGATATGCGGATGGATATTTTACACATTGATCCTAGATAAAATCTCTCACTTTCTCTCTCCCGCTAGCACAAATATTTCTTCTACCCGTTACACTACACTTCTAAAGAAACCTCATTTACATTGAGGGGAATAGGTGAGAAGAGAATACAAAGAATAAGAGGTGATAAGGCTGGACACGCAGGTCCAATTAATAAATCAAATTTATTACAACAATTTCTAAAATTGTCCCACCCATCTAATATCCATCCGATATACATTATTCATGCATCACAACCATGTATTCACTCAAGCATGTTATCAATCAATCTAATCTAATTAATTAATCTTGATAATTAGTGATCATCCAATGTTCAAATAACGATTTGATTTTGTTCGATTCAAACTCGTTTTTGCGAATAAGTACTTAAAGTACGAATTCCCGAATTAAATTAAACTACACAATTAAATCCAATTCAATTTGTATTTAATTCTAATTCACTATTTAATTCCAAATTAAATAACACACTTTAATAATAAACCCTTTTCGACTTAAATTCCAAATTTAATCGCTACAGGTCTCAAAGCCCGATTAATATCCAATATTAATTTAATTAAAGTCTAATGGGCTTTTAATTAATTTCTTAAGGCGTGGTCTTTTGGTCAACTCGGGTCAAACCCGCAACCAAAGTCCAATCCGAGATTTACCCCATAAGCCTTTAAATTAATTTTGGCCCATTAGGCCCAATTAAATCATAAAGGTCCA
>SKCR01008683.1:0-23563 GCA_019454045.1 Zanthoxylum bungeanum
GGTTTTAAAGTAACTGGTATTTGGAATACTTGTTTCTTGGTCCGTCTTGTCAATACGGTTTATAAATATTTTTCTGTGTGACTACATCCGAGACCGTGCCTCTGTTGTGAGGGTGTAGCCGATAGAGATTTATTTATGTCAGATGTATATTAGATACTAGATAAATTCAAGCAAAAACGAAATCATGAACGTGCCCTAACTGTTAGGGTTACGTAAGTAGCTTGAGTTTATCATTGGCAAGTTTAACCTTGGTACGTCTCCTTGTAGGCCTGCCTTAGCAGCCACAACGAGAAACGACCAGGACCGGAACCTAGGAGTCACAACGAGTGTGATTGACAATGAGTTGTCTACCTGTGAATATACGTAGGCGAGACCGTGCCTCTGCTGTGAGTCGAAATATATTCATGGGGTCTTCTTCCCATTATGGAATTCGATTTAATTATTGAATTCTTATTTTTCCGTTGGGGATTACGGTATTACGTAAAATAGTGGGAGACACTGTTAAGTTTAAAATATTCCATAACTTAAGCAGTGTGTAATATTATGAAAATACCCGCATTTGTTTTTCCTTAATCTATATTAGATAGAATTAAACTTTTAATTCACTGCACATATATTTTGATATGTTATCTGACTTGACTCTTGGTTGCAGTTATTCTAGAATTTTTTCTAGATACTACTAGACTAGGATATTATTAGATTGGTCTAAACCATCGGGAACTGTTGTTCTGATTTTCTTCAAAAATCAAGATGGTTAATGACTTAGTTTCTAAGTCATGATAGATAATCTAGATAGATATCCCTTTTAGGATATAATACTTTAGAGATAATAGTTTCTTATGCAGTAAGAATTGACTTGAATTAGTTCATGTCTCGAGATTCTTGACTGGCACTAAGAAAGCTCCATTAGGTATTTGTTTATCTAGTAATGACGTTTCTTAGCTTTAATTACCTTTGAAGCAATGTGTCTGACACAAATTTCTAATCAATTATTTGCAATTGTTGTGAATAGTTGAATGCAAATAGTAAAGCTAAAGAAAGGAAATGTGTATAGTTGTGTATAGAAAATATAGATTTTCACAAAACTACAACTATAGGTATTGGATACCAGATCTCTCGTCTAGTTATTTAAAATATTAGTTAATGAATGTTTTGATATTTGATATCAGAACTTGCAACTATTAGATAGTTACTTATTCTTTATAAACAGTTGTTATATATTTTAAATATAACTAGTAGTGTCATTGGTGTAGAGATAAACATTATGAAAAATTATTCGGTAAAATAAATAATTTAGAACGGTGCTTTATGATTTTAATCACTTAAGCATTAGATGCTTATTCCGTATGGTAAATGATGGTTTGATACGAGATCACACCACATATCCTTATCCATTTAATGAATATTGTATTCGGGAATGTGATTAGATCTCGTTTAACCAATGATTTTTCATTGGACCACCAGATTTATTTAACTGATACATTATATGTATGTAGTTTAATAATAATAATTGCTTAAAGTAGTTTTCTTTATTTCGTAACTTAGTTGATGAATTGTCATAACTTAGTTACATGTTTCTGAAGGAAACATATTGAACGTCTTGAAAGTATCAAGAACTTTCAATCTTTCTGATGAAACGTAGATTGAACATTTTTGACTTGCTCAAATATATTCAATCTGAAATTTTGAAAACTTGATCCTTAAAATTCATAACAAGTCTTTGAATTGTTTAAAGATATTTGATACGATCAAACATATGAATTTAAAGCAATTAGTTTTAAGTTATTCAGTGAATATGATTTTTATTCAATATTATTCTTCCACGATTCCATCTTGATGGAATTGAGTAGTGAGAGCAGTCGAATCTTATATGATTTGATTCGTTTGATATTGAATCTTACCGAATTAGTTTCAATACTTTTGGGGTTATACTCCAGTAACACTAATTCATCTCTTTAATTAATGTTCCATTATTTTCTACAGTTGCATATATGATATGTATAGGTAGAAAATTCGAATCTTGAAAAGTTTAAGATTTGAACATTTCTTTTATATAATAGTTTATATAATGGAAATTACTTACACCTCGGAGGTATGAGTAAAAGTTTATCGTTTATTCTGTTTAATAGAATATTGTATTCTATTTGATAAAATATCTTTCCTACAATCCTAAGTAATAAAAACGTTTTATTACTTGGTGTGTAACATCAGATGTTAACAATTGTAGAAAAGACTTGACTTATTGAAGTCAAATGTGAGAATGATAAATTATAAATGGAACTACGTAATTAATAAGATGAAACAACCCTATACATCTTCTATATAAGTCTAATAGGATTTCAGAATCATTTACGAGTATTTGATACTTAATGGTTCTGTTGTTTTCTTACCGAAGAAAATTATCCTATAACTTATAATGGAATCGATATTTGATATCGATTATGGAAGTTCACCATTGAACCATAGATCTAAGATTGTTCATAGCTTACTACGATCAAGTTTTGAACTTGATTACGCTTTCATTATTAATTAGTTCATGATATGTGCTAATTGTTTGCGCAACGAAAGCAGTGTGAGCTTATTAAAGGTTTGACCTTTATAGTATGACAGTGAGAAAAGTTATACTCAGCAATCTATTGTAGATTCTGAGGAAACTTGTCTCTAGTCACACTAATTGAACAATTAAAGATATATTGGTTAATGATGATATTAAATTGTACATTTTAGCTAAAGAATGCAAAGTGGCGTTTTTTGAATGACTTATTCAGATAAGAGATCAGTTGTGATTTCTTCATTTGAAGAGTTCGTTCTGGAATGGCCCTAGAGTTTGTGTTCTGCTGAGATTGCATTTTAGTGTGCTAGCTTATAGAGCCTATTGTAGACTCGGATAAGTCTTCCGGAAATCCACGTTCTCTATTTTTGACATAAGTCAGATTGTCTGATATTGTCAAAGTATAGAGAATACATATGTGATTGAAGGGTTAGTGGGAGCGTACAAATTACTTTCTAGTGTTATATATCCTAACAACATTATCATAGTAATAATGAGATGTTTGTATAGTAAAAGATTTACCTAAGTCTTCTTTACTCCGTGAAAGTAGTGGGAGTAGTCTCTGTTATATTTGATATAAAGTTTTATATATGATATAAAACTTGGAGACTTGTGAGATACTCTTATTAGTCGTGCATTAGATATGATCTAATAAAAGACATAACAAGGCTATCTGTATGACAATTAGTATAACTGTTGGACAGTTATTGTGTGTCTTATATATAGTATTCATCTTTCGTAAAAGATGATTCATTTTTCGAAAGAGATATTGATTAGAATGTCTAATCAATCTTATGTATCATTTGATGATGACATAGTGAATACTTTATTATATGCGATTAAAGATATCGATTTAATCGTAATTGTTTCGAGATATTTTGATACCCTATATACCATATGATGGATCTTAAAACACGTTCTTTGTGATTTTTGAGATATTAAGAACGCGTTTATAATTCATGGAGAATGCGATCTGCAACCATTAGAGTCATATTAGTTTTGAGACTAATTATGACATTAGACAATCTACGTCATAAAGAGTCACAAAAGATGCAGTGGGAATGTCACGAAGGATTCTACTATTCAGTGGAATTAGATGCAACTTATGAAGTATTGACTTATGAAGTTGCATAATGACCTTATAAATTAGAAGTTTTATATTGGTGTTGTGCTTGCGGTTGTCCGCATAGTATTTTGGATTTGATTCCTGAATACTGGACAACTCAGTAGTTGTAGCACATTACTGATGTAGTGTCTGATTCATATTAATGTATAATTTAGATTCTACAAAATATGAATGATACTGGCTATGAGAAACAATTGAGTTTGTTTGACAAACTCCTTATGTTTTAGCGGACCTACTTCTTGTTGCCTACCTCTTAGGTGTTATGTGAGCTTTTCAGGGCTATGTGTATACGATGCACATTGAGATGTGTATATGATACATTGGATTGGCACAAGAGAAAGTGGGAGAAATTGTTGGGGTTGGTGCTCAGAGCGTCAATCCGGACCGTATTTATGTCTGATTCATGAATACGAAAATCCCATTTTTCCATAATATTACATTCTTAGTGGTTACACCTCTTGTTTTTATATACGTATTCGATCTAATTACTATTAGATTGAAACTAAATGTGGTTTAGTGATATGTATATATTAGACAAAGGCCCAATAATATATAATGCAGTACACAGTTACAAAGTTAGTTTATAATTGACATTGGGAAGTGTCACTGCTAAATGTATATTATCAAATATAGTTTCTGGTCAAGATTTACTAACACGGGTCGGTTAGTCAAATCCGTTGAGACCGGTATATGTCGTATATCGTGACTTGGTCCGATGGTTTATCCCAATGAACCATGAGTCTTGGGAGACTCGTATAGACGTGTAGGTGTTTATAGTTGATAAACATTGAACGACTCACCGAAGATTCTTAATGGATGGTACACCAACGTCAATAAGAATCTTCTCGGGTTGAGTAGCATAGTGATCCTTCGACTTGAGACACCACTGTAGATGTATGAGACATCCTCCACACTTAGATGACAGTCACGTCACCGATCTATTTAGATCAGACCTCCGTCTGTTCGTTGGGTGTGGACCGATCCTCATGATATCCTGTGTGTGTCAAGATAGGATCCTTCAGTCCTGAGTTCGTTGGGTGTAGACCGATCCTCATGATATCCGTTAGTCCTAAGAACCCTAATTTTACAATTTCTTCAAATTGACAAATACACCAAATCAATTAAATCCAACACTTTAATTCAATCTTTAACACACCAAACAATTCTCACCACCATGAAACAACTCAAGAACAATTCTAGGTCATCAATGAGTGGCCTAGCACTCTAGAATGACAACTTGATTATCAAATAATCAAAAGAGAGCCTAATAACATATTATAAGCTCACTTGAATCCATATACATGCAAACATCCTTCATACAAGTTTCCAACCATTTAAACACAAACTAAAAGTGTAGAGACAACATCCTAGCAACATATGTTGAAACTAAGCATGATAGAAACATTTTCTAAGTTGAAAAGTTTAAGAAAAAACTTACAAAATCAAGGTATTTTCAAGTCTTTTTCTTTGTTCTTCAACTTTGCTCTCAACTTTCCTTTGTTATGTTTTTTGTAACTTGACCTAATGAATGAAAAATGAAACAAAATAATATATACTCTACAAAAAAGCCCTTGGCCGAATTTGAGCATATATAAAATATCTAGATATTTTTTTTTATTTCATTAAAGTTAACTTTATCAACTTGCATATTTGATCATTACACATTTAATGATTTATAACAAGTCAAATAAAGCAACTCAAGTCATCTCCAAAAATATCATAACTAAAGATATTTATATTTTTAATTAGTTTAATTATTTAACAATTAAATATTTAAATAATTATTTAAATACAAATATATTAAATATATGTATTATATTTACTTTAAATATCCAAATACATATATATTTATGATATATCTAAAATATCACAATTTGACATTTAATTAATGTATATTTAATAAAATCTTTCATTAAATACAAATACACATTAATTAGGAAATGATCATTAGGTCCATTTGCATGTATTTTTCGTTTAACCTTTAAACGACTTATAAATAATCAGTATTATTCATAAAAGTTGCCCTAGTGCTCTACGAGTATATTTCATTAGTGAGACTCTATAGATTCAGGCATATCTATCACAAAATCTAATTTCGTGTCCATAATTTACCCACCCGTAAATTATGACGACCACGGATAAACTCGCTGAATCATACAGGTCGAAGTCATGGCATTTGTTTAATTCCTTCGTCACAGGTATTCGGATATATCCCAGAGATATAGATGTAATCTCTATAGGGACAATCCCGTCGACGTCTCTATTAGCAATCTCTAAAAGAACACTTAGAACTCACTTCTAAAGTGTACCATGGGCCCATGGTTTTTATTTGATTGATAATCATATATGGATTACCTATGCTCTATACACAGAAGTGACAGATCCTATCTCGACACACACATGACACCCTGAGGATCTATCCGCACCCAACGAACAGGCGAAGGTATGAAATAAAAAGATTGGTGACATGACTGCCATCTAAGTGTGGAAGATATCTCATGTGCCCACAGTGGTATCTCAAGTCGAATAATCTACTCAACCCGAGAAGATTCTTATTGACGTTGGTCCATCCATTAAGAATCTTCAGTGAGTCGTTCAGTGTTGATCCACTATAAATACCAACATGTCTATACGAGTCTCCAAGACTTCATTGAGAAACCATTGGAATCTAATATTCCAGTATACGACATGTATCGGTCTCAATGAGTTTACTTTACTGACCAAGTAGTGTAAACCTTGACCATAAACTGTCTAAGAATGACAACGTCATGATACAACTCAATGTCAGTTGCGACGCTTTTGCAACTGCTATTGGGGTTGGTGCTCAGAGCGACAATCCGGACCGTATTTATGTCTGATTCATGAATACGAAAATCCCATTTTTCCATAATATTACTTTCTTAGTGGTTACACCTCTTGTTTTTATATACGTATTCGATCTAATTACTATTAGATTGAAACTAAATGTGGTTTAGTGATATGTATATATTAGACAAATGCCCGATAATATATAATGCAGTACACAGTTACAAAGTTAGTTTGTAATTGACATTGGGAAGTGTCACTGCTAAATGTATATTATCAAATATAGTTCCTGGTCAAGATTTACTAACACAGGTCGGTTAGTCAAATCCGTTGAGACCAGTACATGTTGTATATCGTGACTTGGTCCGATGGTTTATCCCAATGAACCATGAGTCTTGGGAGACTCCTATAGACGTGTAGGTGTTTATAGTGGATAAACACTGAACGACTCACCGAAGATTCTTAATGGATGGTACACCAACGTCAATAAGAATCTTCTTGGGTTGAGTAGCATAGTGGTCCTTCGACTTGAGACACCACTGTGGATGTATGAGACATCCTCCACACTTAGATGGCAGTCACGTCACCGATCTATTTAGATCAGACCTCTGTCTGTTCGTTGGGTGTGGACCGATCCTCAGGATATCCTGTGTGTGTCAAGATAGGATCCGTCAGTCCTGAGTACAGGGCATAGGTAGTCCATATGTGATTAGCAATCAGTTAAATCTATGGCCATAGTATACTTCGGAAGTGAGTTCCGAATGTTATTTATAGATTGCTAATAGAAACGTCGACGGGATAATACCTATAGAGATTTGACGTTTACATCTATATCTCTGGGATTATCCGGATACCTGTGACGGAGGGATTATACGTATGCAATGACCTCGACCTGTATGATTCAGCGAGTTTATCTGTGGTCGTCATAATTTACGGGTGGGTAAGTTATGGATACGAAATTGGATTTTATGACGGATATACCTGAATCTAGAGAGTCTCACTAATGAAATATACTCATAGAGCACTAGGGCAACTTTTATGAATAATGATGATTATTTATAAATCGTTTAAACGTTAAACGAAAAATACATGCGAACGGGTCGAACCGTCATTTCCTAATTAATGTGTATTTGTATTTAATATATGATATTATTAAATACACATTAATAAATTGTCAAATAAAGGTATTTGACATATATCATTAATATATGTATTTGAGATATTTAAAGTAAATATAATACATATATTTGAGATATTTGTATTTAATTAATTAATTGTTAAATGATTAATATAATTAAAATATGAATATATCACCAAATGATAAAGTTAGGAAATGATTATAAGTGTTTATTGTTGACTTTAAAGTAAAGGAAATGATAGTCAAATTGGATTTGACTTCCTTGGATATCTATTTTAAATTGTTAAAATTGAAATATTTTTTCCTTTATTTTTTATCAATTTCGGCCATCACCCTAAATTAAATATAATTGTTATATTTTTTAAGTTGCAATTGTTGACTTAGTTGAATAATTCATTAAAGTGTAATGATTTAGAAAACAAGTTGACAAGTTGTAATTAAATGAAACAAAGTAAAAATATCTAGATATTTTTATTTTCTTTTCTTCACAATTTCGGCCTAGGGCTAATTTTGGTGAAGTATATATTGTTTCATTTCATTTTAGGGTTTTAACAAGTTCATTAGATACCAAATAAACATAAAAGAAGTTGAGAGAAAAGCTTGAAGGAAAGGAAGATGGCTTGGAAAATCATGATTTGTAAGTTATTTTTCAAAGTCTTCAACATGAAAATTGTTTCAAACATGCTTAGCATCATTTTGTGTTGCTTTGGGTTGTCTCTCTTATTATAGTTTGTGTTTATTTTTGGTTGTGAACTTCGATGAAAGATTGAAGCATGTAAGTAACATTGAAATGGTTTCAAAGCTTTACTTTTGATTTTTAGAAAATCAAGTTGCCATTCTAGAGTTGGTAAGCCACTCCTTGGTGACCTAGAATTGTTCTAGAGTTGGTTCAAAGTGGTGAGGCTAGATTGGTGAAGTATTAAATGGATTAAAGTGTTGGATTTTAAAGATTTGGTAAAATTGTACAATTTGATGAAATTGAAAAATTAGGGTTCATAACCTTCTCCAAATTTGGGGCTTTTCATATATGTGATGTATTATGGTATGAATATGATGCATGTAAAATTTTAGGTTAATTGGATTTGATCTTGGCATGTTTTGAACAAAAGGGACAAAATTGCAATTAATTGGAAATTTTGGGGTGCTCACGGCAATTGCTCAAAAATTGGGGATTTATGTGAAATCTGATTTTGATGCATTAGATGTGTTGAAAAACATTTTAGAAATGATTTAGAATCATCCAAAATTATATTTGACAACTTTTGGACTAAAATGATAAATTAACAAAGTTTTGGGGTAATTCTGTAATTACCAAGAAATTTGATTTTTTGTGTAATTTTTCAGAATTTGATAATTGGATAATTAAATAAATAAGTTTATTTCATTGATCCGAGAAAAAGTTTTGAAATCGGAAAATTTTGATTTTCCGCGATTCCGCTGCGTTACCGATATCCCCCCTTAAAACCCCTACAACTGCATCATGACTAATCATTATAAGGTCAATTACGTCTTTACCAAATGAAGAGATATATTATATTATAGAAACTGCTTATTTTATTCATAATAAAACGTTTACAAGAGTATTTACATGGAAATACAACAGGGAATTGGCGCTCTGAGCACCATCCCCAACAATATCCCCTATTGATGTTATTCAGTTTGCAGTCATGTTACAGTTTAAATTGACGTTTTAAAGTCATGTCTATAGTGTTGAGTTTCATGTTAATGTTTGCAAGTCACGACGTAATTTCGAGCCACAACATATTTTTATGTTTATCAGTCATTTTATATTTTTCAGCCATGTTACAGGTTCCTAGCTCATTTTTCAGTTATATATATATATATATATATAAGGGTTTGACATAAATTTCCAGTTATATATGTTTATATGATATTAAGTTATTTCAATTTTTTTTTTTTTGCGTTAAATGACCTAACTCCCGACAATTTCAGTGTTTGTCTTGCAAACACTTCATCTATGCATACAGAGGATGAGCCTTGGATGAGATGAGAACTTGTCGCAGTCATTAGGATCAGTCCTTGGGCATACTAGGTCAAGGGTCCACACATGTTTAATTTATCAGGATTGGCCATGGGGCAGGGTGATGTATGTATGTTTGTGCAAATCATGTTATCTTTAGTGTGTTTCATGTAAATCTAGTATATCAGATTTGTATGTATTTAAGTGTAGTCAGTTTCAGTTATGAATAATGACACGTCATGTATGTACACGTCTGAGGCTCAAGGAGATGGCATTGCCGTCTCCTGCCAGCCTCGTCCGTAAATAATGGGATGTGATAAATATATCTTTTATATTTGTGTTTTTGATGAATTTATAGTAGATTGTCAGAGAAATAACAAGATTGTGTAGTGATTTGATCTTGAATTTGTGTTGAAAGCTTAAGTTTTTTTTTTTTTTTTTTTTTTTAATTTAACTTATGAGGATAATTTAGTTCGAAAATTTTATCTTAAATCAATAAAAATATATTTTGAAAGTTAGGCTAATTTTGAGAGTGAGATTAGTTAATGGGAAATTTTATACATTTCCCAATAGATTTCTAGCTAGGAAAGTACTTGGAAAGTACAATTTCTTTAATAAAGTTTTTATTAAACATAATTGTGGATTATTTAACCATCAATCATATTTATATTATTTATGTTAATCATTTTAATTTCGAGAAGCTAAAAAACTATTTTCAACAATAAAAAGGGGTTAATAACATCTCTATCTCTGGTTTATCAAGTAAGGACCTAATTTATATATTCACTTTTTCCAACAAAAAAAATAAAAATAAAAAAAAAATAAAGAAAGGTACAAGTTCACTTCATTATTTTTATGTAAATGTCCCATAATTTTATTCAAATGCTGAAAATATTCTCAATTTTAGAGTTACGCAGAATCAAATAGAGGTGACTGAGGCAATCATATCTCTGCTCAATCTAAAACTTTATTAAAATATGTATTGTAAATTAGTGAAAAATTTAGTTTATTAATGATATAATTTTGATTTTTCCTCACTAAAACTAAGAATATATAATATTTCTTTTTGTGTAAATCAAATTCCTTTTAAAATTAATAAATATTGTGCCTACACTACTGATTACATATCTTGGTCAGAATTCAATATTACAATGAACTGGTTCATTCAGTAGGGTTCACCGACTCATGAACCTATTTTTATACAAATGGTTAAGCCATCCTCTTAGTTGATAAAACCTATAAATTTTGGAAGGTGCTCATATATTATTAACCCACTTCAAAAGTTAATAGGATAGATTAGTGAGAATAGATTTTCGAAAACATAATATATATATATATATATATATAGAGTGTGTGTAAGACTCTCATTAAATTTCAGATTATAATGTATATGTAGATTATAAAACTTTCTTCAAAATATTGATGCAGTGACGTACCCAACATCATAAACCGAATATTATAGTATCCTTCATTTTCCATAAGCTAAAAATATCATTTCTTTTAATGTAACCTAAAAATGCAGATATTTTAAAGGTGTATTATCAATAAATTAACAACACCGGAATATCTTTAAGATTGTTCTTGTATCAAACTTAACAACACAACAACAACAACAACAATAATAATAATAATAATAATAATAATATAATAATAATAATAATAATAATAATAATAATAATACAGTATTAGTGTGATTCATGGCAGATAAATAATTAAATAAATGCGTAATTAAAATAAGAAAATTGATCCTCCCACCTCCCCTGACAAATTCCCCTCCTCTGGCCCCACCTTGTCTCCCCCGCAAATTACATTTTTACCCTCTTCTTCAAAATCAATTATATATATATATATATATATATATGTATATGTATTAATATATAAATTAAATACTTATTTTATTTTATTAATTAAATAAATATTTTAATTTTATAAATAATTTTTTTTATTTTTTATTTTTATAAATTTATATTTTTTACTCTTTATATATCTATTCTTTTTTATTTATTAATAAATATTATAAATTTCTTATTTATTTATTTTATGTTTATTTATTTATTTATTTATTTTTTCATTTTTTTCATTTAATAAATATTTTTTATATTTATATTTTTGATAGCCTATTCGGTTAATAATCTCATATTTTTTATACATTTTTTTTTAAAATTTTGAAAGTAGAGAAATTTGCTTTATTAAAGATTGTGTAACTTTTTATATTATTAATTATACTATTCTTTTAAAATATATCTTTCTAAAATACATGAGAATATTTTTATTATACAAAAGTAGTGTTAAAAAAATTAATAAGAATCACAACAATTAAATGAATAAATGAACATAAAAAAATAATAATAAATACAAAATTTATAATATTTATTAAACAAATAAAATTGAATAAATATATAAATAGTAAAAAATATAAATTTAGCAAAAAAAATTATAAAATAAAAAATTAATAATAAAATAAAATAAATATATTGTTATTTTTAAATTAATAATATATATAGAGAGAGATTGGGGATGAGAGATTTATATAAAGTATTGGAGATTTTTGTAATTTGGGGAGGGGGGACATGATGACATGTGTCAGAGGGGGTGGGAGGATAAGTGCTCTTAAAATAATGGACCAAAAGAGATTTTTCAATGCAGTCGGAAGATTCAATGAGATTTGGAAGAACGTGCAAAGCACTATATCAAGAATAACCAGATCCAATCCTTGTGATATACGTTCACTTTCACTTTGAAAAGTTTTTTTTTTTTTTTTTTTTTTTTTTTTTGATGCAAATATATCTGATGGCAGTTTTTGGCCTGCGGTGGCGATAAGGCTATTTATTAATCAAATTGAATATACTTTGAAGAATCCTAACACAAAATATGTTATTGACCCCACTTCCCCCATTGCCAAAATGAAACTCCATATGGTATTTCACCAGATAGTGTAACCTCAACAACGCACTGGTTTTTAATTGAGGTGTTTATGGGTTGGGTTGAACTTAACGTATCTAATTCGTAAACAGTGTGGGTTGAAAGATCCGCACAACCTACACAATTTGATCTGCAAATCCGCATGAGTTACATATTGATCCGCAGATTGGGTTGGTGGATTAAATATATTTTATTTTTATAAAAATTAAAAATTAATTTTAATATATATTTAAAATAATAAATATATGTATAAGAAATGGGAAAAAAAAGACTAAAATATAATTTTGAATTAAAATATCATATGAAAAATTTATAAAAATAAAATAGTAATATATGAGGTTGGGGTTGAAAATTTTCTCACCCACATCAACCCGCACCCAACTCGATGGATCGTGGATTGACCCGCAGTTCGGTAAGATTTGCACACAACTTTTTTAATTTTTAGTCCTATGATGATTGAAAGATTGATCAGTAAATAAATACGTCTTCATTCATTCTTTGTTTTGCGACATTTAATTGTGTACTTGAGTTCTCATATATATATATATATATATATATTAATATTAATATGCTAAAAATAAATAGCATTATGTTAAAATCCGTGTTTAATTATTAAAAGATGAATATGTAAGAAATTTGCAATCCAATAGAACTAACCATATTCTGGCGCGCGCATATATATATATATATAAATAAATGGAAAAGACTATGCTTCAAAAGATTTCATTAAAACTCTGCTAGAAATTTATTATTCACTTGGGACCAGAAATTAGGTTTATTGGGGCAACTTTCAAAAACATAAACTCAAAAGAAAAAAAGTGAGAAACAAATGAACAGTTGTTTCAATTTCATTACCCCAAAAAATCTAAAGTTGCTTGTTATTATTTGATGCCAACTATAAATCTAACTATTTTGAAAAGCTACAAGTTGTCTACCCTGACATGAATTTTACAATGATTTTACTACGTTGTTGTATTGTAGTATTATAATTTGCATCCTTAAAATTTAATATAAATTTAGTGTATGAGTCATGACCAATGCACACTCAAAATTTATTTATTTATTTTTACTTTTATTTTTAATTTTTTTTTTTGAAATCTATCAACCACAGGCCTGATGGGTTTAACACGACACGATCCACTAATTTAATGGATCTTATCTCAGAGGTCTATCGAAATTAAGTTCAGAAATTTACTTATACAAATATTCGGGGGAAATCTACTTCCAATCTCAACACTGAAATATGGAAGAGATAATTGAACCCGAATTCATGACTTGAGGAGCATGTGCTATTTATGGGCTACTAGCGCATTGGCAAGGTGTAGGCATATCACATCTTTATATATATATAATTCGAGCGCCACGTAATATTTTTTTAAGCGATATATATGATTTTTCTTTTATTTAAAAGATACAAATCTTATTTATAATCAAATTCCTCGTCAATTTTTTTTAATATTATAAAAAAAATATCACTTGAATTTTATTCAACGTGCAAAAAACGGTTCCCACGCTAATGCTAATAAGACTAGTAGAGTGCAAATATAGTTCTAATTGACAAATATCAAAAGAAGATATCAAATCCGTTTTTGCCATTTTCATTCAAATAAAGGGGTATTATCATTTTCACTTTATAAATAAAAAAAATCCAAAAACTTTAAATAAGTTCAAATTTACATTTAAAATTTTGTAAATTTGCACTTTTAAATTCAATTTTACATATAAAATTTCAGTTAACGTATTAATTTACATCTGAAAAATGTAAATTAACATACTTAATGAAACTTTGGATATAAACACAAATCAATCTTCGGAAGTAGAAATGATAATTTCCCTTCAAATAAATTGATTTATTAGTAAGTTTTGGTAGATTGTCTTCAAACTGCTTGGATGGTAACTCCATTTACCCCTCCTGCTTGATATTACATTACACAATCTTTCATCAAATACATAGACTGATCCAAACAAAAATATAGCCTAAATGGCCGTACTTTTCGTCACTTTCTCCTTAGCTTCTCCTTCATCCTCTCAACTGCAGTTCTCAAAGTTTCTTCATCTTTGCAAAAGGTAAATCTGACAAAATTCTTTCCATCCTCTGGGTTCAAATAAAATACGCTGGTCGGAATTGCCACGACCCCAACTTCCTTGATCAGATGTTCACAGAAAGAAATATCACTTTCGTGCCCAAATGGGGTGTGATCTACGACCACAAAATATGTCCCACTCGATGGGAATACCTTGAAACCAACAGCATTCAATCCTTCCACCAAAATTGCCTTCTTTGCCGAGTAATCTCTCTTTAGCTCCTCATAATAAGTGTCTGGGGCTCTAAGAGCTGTTGCGGCTGCCCACTGCATTGGAGTGGATGTAGCAAACGTGAGGTAAGAGTGTGCTTGTCTCACCCCCCATGTCAGGTGCGGGGGAGCTATCGCCCACCCGATCTTCCACCCTGTTAAAGAGAACGTCTTTCCCAATGAATTCATGGTTACAGTACGCTCATACATTCCGGGAAGAGATGCTATGGAAATGTGATCCATTTCAAAAGCTAACTTATCATATACCTCATCGCTAAAAACCAACACATCATTCTCAGTGCAGAGAGATGCAATAACATTCATTTCCTCCCTAGTGAACATCTTTCCAGTGGGGTTATGTGGAGTGTTCATCAGAATTGCACGAGTATTTTTTGAGATTGTAGACTTGAGCTCTTCAATGGGGATGGCGAAATCTGGAGGCCGCAATGTGATGCATTTGATTTTGGCACCAGCCATGGAGAGAGTGGCTTCGTAAGAATCATAAAAAGGAGCAAAGAGGATAACCTCTTCGCCAGGATTTATCAAGCCTAAAATAGTTGCAGCAATGGCTTCTGTGCACCCAGAGGTAACAGTAACTTCCTTTTCGGGGTCCACCTCAAGCCCAGAATCTTTCTTAAATCGAGAAGCAATTGCAGAATTGAACTCTTGAACTCCATATCCACGAGCATATTGGTTCTTCACATCCCTAATGGCTTGAATTGCTGCTTCTTTAACAAAATCTGGGCCATCAAAATTGGGGAAGCCCTGACCAAGGTTTATAGCTCCATGTTTGATAGCGAGCATACTCATTTGCGTAAAAATTGTAGTTTTGAACTTCTCCAAGCGCTTAGCAACCTGAGAAACAGAGGCCGATATATAATAAGATAAAAGTAACCAAAAAAAAAAAAAAACAGATGAACAGAGCAAGATCTGTTTGTTTTGTTTACATGACTGATAAAAGGTGACAGGACTTCTGCATTATGAAACTCTATGCAGTGCCAAAATCTCACACATGGTGCAAATCAGAATAGATTGCTTGCCATGACTCATTAAACCCGAAAGCAATTGTTTAAGTTTGAAACTTCTACAAATGCAAATTTTTATATTGACTAGTCATACATTTGGTTTTAGTTTGTTCCTCCATTTAGAAATAACAAAAATTACTTGAATAATAAAGAAAAATAAATCAATTGCCACGACTGGACAATGGAATCATGATGATGCTCAAGTTCAACAAAAATTCTCATTCATTAAGAAAATTACAGTGGACTACCAAGAGCTTAAATTTTCTCAATCCATTCCACCCTTCACGTGAAACTATCACCCTGACTTGCTTTAGATCGTACATGAAAACAACTAAGCAGTTTAATTGCATATCGGGATGATGTTTTGTCACATATAATAAACACTTTCAAATTACTAACTATAATAATCCCATATTCATTTTTTAAAGGGAAATTATTTGGTTTCCATCCAAAAATAGAGAAATTTCAAAATCATTATAACACTTTCTTACTTTATCATTTTTTCATATATCAATTTCCAACGTCAAAACCCCCGCTATCCCAAGCTAAACACACCCTGTATTCGAACTCAAGGTGAACCCTACCCTATGGCAATAATTTCGTACTTTGTTAGGTGGAAAATTGATAATTTCCGCTTTATATATAAATTTTTAAAAAACTTTATCAATCAGTAATAGATCAAAATAATAAACTTCCCAGCTTCATAAATCCGCAATTTAACCATAAGACTCGATCAGTAATTCATAAAATTAAAAAAAAAAAATAATACATAAATCTTAAAACGCGAAAAAAAGAAAACAAAAAGATTGCCTGAGAGGAGTTGAAAAACAAAAGATTGGGAAGTGGGAAAACCTGTAGAGGATGACTGGGCTTCTGAGCGGTGTCGTTTTGATTGGTGGACAAGGTCGCCATGAGAGAAGAAGGGATAGTGGTGGCGCTGAATCTGATTGTTCTTCTGCTTGTATCAGTAATGCTGCTTATATGCTTCGAAAACGAAAACAAGGCTGACGAAGAAGATTTGAAATTGAATCATCAGTAATGTCCAGGTACATTGACACTGCATGACTCACGCCTTTAGCCTTGTTGATATTTTCCTAATTCCTCAGAACAACCCAATGATCCAATGAGAGATTGACAGTTGGCTCTGTTGGGCTGGGCCGTCGGTTAGAATTGGGCTAACTTAACCCATTTTGTAATTAAAATTTGTTTTATATTTTTTATTTTGAGGTACTATTAACACCCGTCTTCAGTTCTCACCTGAAATTTATTCTTATAAAAAAGAAAAACCTTTTCACGCATCCATCTCATAATTTTTATTGAAAATTTATCCTCCCACCCCCTCTCTGACATATTACCTCCTCAAATTTTTCTCTCTCTAATTTTTTTTTCCTATAATGACCTCTTCTTTTCTTTTATTTTCTTTTATTGTTTTCCTTAATTTTTATCCCCTTTTATTTCTTTTTCTTTAATTTACTTTTTTTCATTAATTTATTTCCTTATTTTTTAAATTTAATTAATTCTTTTTTCCCTTAATTTTTGTCCCCTTTTATTTTTTTTATTTTTTACTTGTATTTTATTTTACTTTTTTATTTTATTAATTTGTTTCCTTATTTTTTAAATTTAATTATTTGATTTTATTTTTTTTATTAAATTCTTTTATTTTTTATCTTAAATAATTTTTATTTGTTCTTTCATTGATTTATTTCCTCATTTAATACTATTTATATGTATTCTCTTTTAATAATCCTTATAAAATTTGTAATGACTTTTTTATAATCCTTGCTAATTTACTAAATAATCCTTATCAATATTTGTAATGACTTTTTTTTTAATTTTTTTTTGAAAAGTTACACATTATAAAATTTATATATTTATATATATTAATTTAAAAATAATTATATACTAGTTATAACATTTTATTAATAATTAATATATTTTTGTTAATAAATATTACAAATTTTTTTTATCTATTCATTTATTTTTTTTGATTCATTTTAATTTAATTAATACTACTTATGTATTAAAAAAATATAATTTAAACAATAATTTTTTTTATTTTTTTTTTTTTTGAAAAAAAAAAAAAGGAAGAGGAAGATATGATCGTCCAGGGGATCATAAGAGGGACGATTTTTCCCCTTTAGGGGAACCGTCCCCCTTTTTTTTTAATCAATTATGACCAAGTGCGCCATGAGGTATTGGGTATATCACCAAGTGCGCCAGGAGGAGACTTTGGAGGCAACATAGATTAGAATTTATGTTTTTATATTTTTAAGTGTAACTTTTAATGTTATTATTGTAATATTTTTAAACAAATATTTTTCTAATATACATGAGAACATTTTTATAATACGTAAATAGTGTTAAATAAATTAAAAATATTAATATTATTTATATTTAATATTTTTTAATTTAACCAAATAAAATTAAATTATAAAATATATTTTTGAAAAAAATTTTAAAAGAAAAAAAAAATATATATATATATATTATATTATTATATATATATATCATATATATCACTCAATAAAAAAAAAAATAGATATATATGATTTATTTGAATTGAAATGGAATTTTGGTGAAAGGAAAAGGGCAATAGGACCATTATAGAGGAGACAAAAAGTCAAATGTGTAGGGGGAGGGGGGAAGATAAGCCCTCTTTTTATTTTCTTTTTAACTCTATTAAATATATATATATATATATATATATATATATATATATATATATATATATATATTTAAATATACAATTTTATTTTAAGATTTATTTATTTGGTTTTCTAAATTTTTATTTTATAATTGTTATTGCTGTGTAATTTTTATTTGGTTCATGTTTGTAAAGTTCTTATTGGTGGGTAAATGGTTGAACCAAATTACACGGAACTAAATAGAATTAAATTAAATTAATCGAATAGAAATTCTACCAAAAACTTATTGTTTTCCAAACTTATATAACGAACAGTTTCGAAACTGAACTAACCCAGAAATGACCACTATTTAGCAGAAATTAGTATCTTCCTATAGTTTCTTTGTATATATGAATATTCGTAAATTATGTTTTGAAATTATGGTGCATACCATAATAAAATTATTTTTTTCTCATACTCTTAATTCCTTAGCAAAATATATTTAAGCCGAGATGATTAAATTAAATAAAAGATATACAAGTTATTAAATCATATAATTTCACATAAATGTATAACTATACATACATGATTCTTCACAAATAAAAAATAATATTTCAAACGGTATATTGGACATTGTAAATTAGTATATAATATGTTACTTTATCGTTTGATATACTGAATTATAATATCCAAACATAATCAAATTATCAAAACAAACCAAACCGAATCGAATATAAAAATCAAACTAAATCAAATTGAAATTCGATAAAAACCCAATGGTTTCAAATTCCAAAATCGAATAGTTTGGAAACCAAACTAAAAAAAAAATAATATCGAATCGAACCCGAATTATCAACCATAATTCTTATGAATACAAAAGCTTATTTTGACCAAAATGTGCTAGGGTTTTGTTAACAAAATAATAAATAAGTCGTATATAAATTTTTTTTGAAGGGTAATAAATACTTTCATTAATAAAAACATCACAAAGACTTTAATCTTATGATATCATAAATATTATATTCGAATTCAGAAGTTGTATATGAATTAAAGTGAAGTATTTTAGGAAATAAAATTAAAAGGGAGTGTCCTAAGGGTTTTAGAGAGGTGCTAGGAGCTCTGATCTTTTTTTCATTATAATCTAATGATAACTCAATTGTTTTCTTATCAAAATATTTTACTAAAAGTATCTATCAATAAAATCTCATTTGGGCCTAAGCAGTTGTTTTGGGCCCGTTATGGAGTTGCCTTGAGCCCTTTACCAATAAAGCCACCAATTGGCGGCCAACTTCTGTTCTTACGAATGTTCCGCATCAAATTATTACTATGCCTGCATAGCGTGTGTGTGTATATATTATAAAATACAATCTACCGTCTACTGAAATTTCAAATTGATAAATTTATAATATATTTGAGAAGTCTATATACAATCTACCGTCTACTGAAATTTCAAATTGATAAATTGATAAATTTATAATATATTTGAGAAATCTATATACAATCTACCGTCTACTGAATTTTCAAATTGACAAATTTATAATATATTTTAGAAGTCTAACTATAGTCCGGATATCTATGTTAACTAACGACGAGACCTACACTCTATATCTATGTTAACTAACGACGAGACCTACACTCTCATATATTTAAGGGAGAAAAACTTATATGCGACGGGTCCAATGAATCTATATCCAATAAATATATGTCTTATGTTAATTATAAATATTTTTTCTTTATTATGATCAATTAATTTCAAACTTAATATATGTATATATGTCAAAATATTATTAAACATGAATATCAAATCATTCATACTCTCATACCACACAAGACTTTCTATATATATATATATATATATATATATATTCACACACATACGATTAGGCTCAGGTCCAAACCTTACACTCCACATAAAATCCACATTCAACTAAAAGATATAAACTATTATTTTTTCCTTTAGGCGCGCGCACACATATATATATATGGGGCTAAGACTGAGGCAAAAAAAGAATCCTAGGTGGTATAAGAAAATAGTGAAGTAATTAAGCAATTGAAGAAGATACATTCAAGGCTTTGACTGAGGAAGACCTTCCCAATAACAGAAGAAAAGATTACGAGGTACTTCGATAGCTTAAAAAGTACCTTCCAGTTCCAGCTCAGCTTGCAAAGGATTCCTCATCAGATTCATTCAAGCCATTACGAATAAACAATTGGTAGAACTCCGCAACAGCATTAGGCGGTCCACTAATGTGTTTTTAGTAGCCTTTTTAGGTTAGACAAATTTCTAGATCAATTTTGAGATTCTTACTCATCCGCCTCCTTTTCGTTAGATTATCGGAGCTAGGGTTATGCTTGGATTGTCTTTTTATCATAGGTGGTTAGGTAATCATAAGCCAATACCACTATACATATATACACACTTCGGCTCATATTTGTGATAGAAAAATTCCCGACGGGAACATGGAAACTCGAATTGCTCATGTGTCTTAAGCCATTGGTGTAGACGAGATAGTAGTTTTGATCAAGTTAGAATTTGATTTTGTTAATTTCCTTTTCATCCCTTAAACCTATTTGCCTTTGCCCATCATATTCATGGGCCATTGCCTAGTTGCATAGTCTCGGCCGGCAAATTTGTAATTCTCAACTCTTGAAGATGATTTTTATGATAATGATGATATTTGCAAATTTCATAAAACGACTGATTCTAGTCAATGGGGGTCAGGGAATTCAGTATTCTCAAAAGGATACTCTTCTCTTGTCGTAAAAATAAGTTCGGGGTTGGTTCATAATTTTCATAGAGAATTGATGAAGAATGAGTAATGGAATAACCATTTTCTTGTTTGGTTGGTATTTTATCGGAGTGAATAGTTAATATTATTCTCACATCATTCACCATTCATATTCTATAATTCATTTTTTTTTTTGAAACATGAGAATGATCAAACTTATAAGTAGATGATCGCACCGACATGCGTAAAGTCCAATTTGCCTTTAGTTAAAATTATAGACGATCCTATGATGAAAGTGAATATGAACCATTGTATAACTCTTAAAACTACTTATTCTCTTTACATCGTTTTCACTTCACGATTATTTAGTTGAATTGAATAACATATCTATTTTATAGGTTGTGTAGTCATGTTTTCAATCTTTTATTAAAATTGTTAGCCATATAAATTATTACAGGTTTCATATAACTTTTCAATATAAATTGATTGTCAAAACTCAAACATATTTTAATTTATTTTTATAAGGATTATTATTGAAATTTCATATAATATTTTTATACAAAGCATAAACTTCTGGCTAATTTGAATTAAATAAGATAATTTGTATTCTTTATTCATACTCATTCTCTACTCATGTATCAGTGCCAAACTTGAGCAATTCCCTTCTCATTAACAGTTGGAACCAAGCACAACCTAAGATATTCAATGTTTCAAATACAAGGGATATGCTTAATTTGAGGAGAGAAAAAGTGAAATTTATGGTATCTAAATAAAAATACACGATTTAAGTGTTATCGCGGCTTCTATGTGAAAAATACAAGATTTTTATTTTTATTTTTTTTTATATAATTCTAGGCCACTTCCGTAATTTCTCATATACTATAATTAGTTTTAGGTATGAAAATATATACGGAAAATATATAATACATAAATTATTTTATGTTGTTAGATTTCATCCTAACTAGGTTTAAATCTTAATATATCATAAGTTTAAATTTGAATTGAAATGATTGTATAATTACATCATTTTAATATTTTTATATATGAATGAATTTCATCTTCAAAAAAGTAATAGACAAAACCTAATTTTTTTTTTTTTTTTTAATCCCTTTCTTTCCTAAGATTTGAACTTGGTGATAAACAGAGTAAAACTACTTCAAAATCGTCCTGGGCCTCCGTTGTGGGCAAATAAACAAACTCTACTTAATCACTTGAATTTTATTCAAAAATTGCATTTTTAGATACCTTAATTACTTGCTGCAAGTAGGCCATTGTTGCATCATCAAACAGGTTAATTAAGGCTTGTTTATCCTGACTGAACTGGCTCCTTGTTGATTGAATCAAAAATTTATTAATTAATACCAAAAAAGTATATAAAAAAAGAACCAACAATTTTACAGTTAAAGTTTACATGATAAATAATGTATTAGGATTAATTGATTAATTACTCTTAAAATCATTAAAAAAAAGGCGATGACCCACTAACAATGCATCTAATTATAAATATATCATGCACACATTTAGGTATAGTGTCTATATATTTTTTTTTTTGGAAAAGTTGGAAACCCCATATCTAAATCATCTGACCCGAACTTAAACGGAGCATGTAAAATCCTCAGTTGTCTCAGGTTTTTATAAGAAATGCACCCCTGAACTCGAACTCAATATCTGCAGCAAGTCTTATATGCACAACTTTGAGTTTCCTTGAAATATCTCTAACTTTTATTATCAAAGCTATCAGATCCCATCTTGAAGCATATATGACTTCATACGTTAATCGCTCATGGCCATTTAGCATTTATTCAATGAACGTTGATAGTCGCATGATGATATATTAGTGAACCAAGAGTACTATCGCACAAGTCAGCATATGATCTCAGGTCAGAGGATATGAGGACACTAATGTATTATTACAAAGATCAATGACCTTAGATAATATTGTAGGAAACGACTTTCCTTAGCGTGGCGGAAGTTGCTTGTGGTGGCACCGGGTCCGGTATGGATCTTCAAAATTTTCTTTGCCTTCTCCCTTTGTTGTAGTAGCCAAGATCAATCCTTTGGTGTCCAACACTTGGATCAACCACTCGATCTTCCGAACTATGACTCGAAACCAACAAACCGAAGTGTGGGCTTCACTCAAAAAGATTAAACCTCTAAACTATTTAGAGATTTAAGATGTCATAATGGTGTTTGGCTTTAGGAATTTCACAACACTCGTGAATGCTAGAACTCTCTCTATTTTCTCTCAAATCTTTTCTCATAACAATTGTGTGAATGAATGCAAAGTGTTAACCTTAGGAAGTGAGAGAAATGGTAGAGATTATATTCTCTTACACAAGCCAACTAACCTTGTCATTAAACATCTAAT
>SKCR01008684.1:0-25758 GCA_019454045.1 Zanthoxylum bungeanum
TCTAGCAAAACGCCATGTCTACCCAATTCTCTAGAAATATTCTTATTGGAATATAAGATCTATAACAGGCGTAGTATACCGTAGTATAGTGTATATCGAACCAGTATCGGATGATCACATGTAAGGCCTGGGGCTGGAGATGTGTCTGCCCCGTACGATACACATATCGGACATCAAGCAACCAGTCTCTTTGAATCGGATAATCCTGACCTAGTCATATTATCCCGATGGTTGCAACCATTGTAGAGTACTAGTTCTGTATCCCTCGCGATCATCATCTCCATATGTCTGAAGTGATACTTCCATCTTGACATCACACCCAATACACTACGATTCTCGATAAACCCAGAAGAGGTGTACACAGAACCCGTTAAAGCCCTGGACCACCAAAACTAAAGTTTACCGATTGTCGTAAGTACTAGCGATGCAAGTCTCAGGTTAAGATCATATGCACCTACCCTAAAGCGGACTCCCATAGACACGCGGACATACTACCAATGGGACTCCGCGGGGTCTATCCAGAGCGAAGCTGTTTTCCGTACCATCGGTAAAACACAACCTCCTACCGCACTTGCATAAGTATCCAATACTTAAATATATGAGAACTATGCTGTTGTGCCCTCACAACATGCACAAGTGCAGTACTAGTCTATTCCGCATTATCGATGTCCAATCTCGATAATACTACGACTAGGGATATTTAATGATTAAACCTTTATGGATTGATACCGTCTCATATCATCACAATCCGGAACTAATCATAGAGACTTTTACCATTTATATATCAAAGTAAATAAATTACAAAACGGTAAAAGGCAATTTCATTACTACATAGTTAATTTTGTACAATAATACAATATCATTTACAAAATAGTGACGCTATGGGTCATTACTGTCTAACAATAAGGACCTCCTATCATTTATACATCTTGGTGATCTAATCACAAATGATAAGAGTGCAATCTCCTTTGTCACATAGTTGATTTGTACAACAACACCATGATCTGTACAAATAGTGACGATATGGGTCATAATTATCCATCAATCTCCCACTTGGCCTATAGCCAGTCACTCGAGTGTCTACCACCCGAACTATGTACGGTGGCTCAAATTGCTGAGGAAGGCTTTCGTCAGCAGATTTGCTTGATTATCATCTGATGCGATTTATACGATCATTACATCGCCATGATGTATGATCCGAACGAATCAGATGAATATCGAACTATGTATCTGGATCGTTGATGAGACCGTTAATTCTTTAGCATGTGCTGAAGCCTAGCTCAGCTTCTAAAAGAACTATATCTAATCTAATTAGATTTATTATCGACCCAAATGGCTTCTATTGCTGCCTCAGCTGCAGCAATAACCCGCATTTGTTGTTTATTCGGTAACAGTATCTTGCTTGGAAGATTTCCAGCTCACTGTATCGTTATTCAAAATGTATAGTACCGTTGTTATGACTTTTAGTCGTCTTTATCTGTTAATAAACTTGCAGTAGTGATCCCAGTCACTTCAAGTTCTCCTTCTCCATTAAGACAACATCCTTAGATCTCTAAGATACTAAGTATGTTCTTAACATCAATCCAATGACTATCACTTGGATTGGCCTGTTTGTGACTTCATATGCTCAAAGAGTATGAGACACCAAGTCGCGTACATTTTTCAATGTACGAGTTCTCAGAGAGTTTCAACAACTTTTAGATCTATCCCAATAGATCTTTATTCCTAGAATAAAAGTTGTTTCTCACAAGAATTCTATAGAGAATTTTCTTGAAAGCCAAGCTTTCCCCGATTGTTATTATGGGAATATCATTTCCAAAAAATGACATATTATCATTATTTATAGGACAGCCACTGTCAGTGCGCTCCCACTAACTCTCTTATATACACAAGAATCATTTTCGTTTTGAATTAAATCATAAACAATTATGATTACATCAAAATAATGATTCTAAAGACCTATGCTTGCTTGAATCCAAACATGGATCGAATAACCTGCAAACCTTGTTTGCTAGTTATGTTACGACAAAACTGACAGGATGTTGTAAACATCCTCCAAAAGGTTTCCTTTTCAGGAAAGTGATTTTCCTGTTAAGCTTTCATATTTCACTAATGAAACATGCAGCATTAGCAAGCATTATCCAAATGGATTCAATAGTGGCAACAGATAAAAGGTTGAATCGTAACCAACACAATGTTGATAACGATACCTTTCCGCTAAAAGCCTAGCTTAGAACGTTGGTATGTTGCCTTCCATATATGTCTTCCTTGAAGACTAATATAGTACCAATAGGCACAATGCCTTGTGGTACATCAACTAGTATCCAAACTAAGTTGATATACATGGAATCCATTTCGGATATCATGACATTTTGTCATAATAGGGAGTCGATACCCTGTATCACTACCTCATACGTAGTCAGTTGGTATACCTCAATAAGATAAACATCTTTATGAGGTGAGATTAGAAACCCATACCCTAGGTTGTTTTCTGACTCTCTCTGACATACGTGGTTCTTGTGTATACGAAGATTAATGGTATAGTTTCATCTTTGATGAACTATTTGTGTTCCATTAGGAATCGGTGCCTGGAACAGTATCACTCCGATTTTCATCGAGTTATACTATCCTCCAACTTACCACTGCATATAGGTATTCCTCTTAGGAAAACTGCATGGTGAGCAACAATCTAATTTTTCTCTTGTGAGTTGTATAAGTACTACACTTATGGTATCCCTAGGATAACCTACAATTGGCACTTATCCAATTTGGGTTCTAGTTTGATATCATCCAAACATATGCCTAGCATTCCCAAATGTTCAGGAATGTGAAAACCTAGTTTTTTCATGTTCATATCTAATATGAAGTCTGTCAAACAGATTTTTATGGAACCTTATTCAAAATAAGAATTTCACTGTTAATGCTTATTCGTTGAAGGAAATGGTAGCTCAGAGCGACTCATGATTAAACTTATCATGTCCAATAAAATTCGGTTTCTCCGTTCGGATACACCTTCAAATTGATGTGTTCCGGGAGGAGTCCTCATTTGAAAGAATACTATACTCTTTCAAGTATTAGAAACTTATTGCTTAAGTATTTTCATCACGGTCTAACCGTGACGGTTAATACTTTAGCCGATCTGTTTGTCTATTTTGTGTCGAAACTGAAAAAGTTTCTGATTTGTGTTCTTTAAAAGAAACACATAACCATAACGCGATGCCACATCCTTAAAGGTCACGAAATATTCATATCCACCTCTAGCCTAGCTAGACATGGGCCCACTTGCTTCACTATGAACTAGGGCTAACAGATTGGTGGCATTTACACTTTTACCAAGTAAAGGTGTTTTAGGCACATTGCCCAATAAACTAGATTCGTTGACTTATTTGAATGGAATCAAATCAGTCCGAGTACCCATTCTTCAAAAGTGTGGATATACGATTCTTGTTTGATTGTGTCCCAGACAACAATGCCACTTTAAAGTTTCTTCTGATCAAATCAGTTTGAGCTATTTGTTTGTCATGTAATACATTTGAGATTTATTTATATTCAAAATATAAATGATGTTATTCACATTTAATGTGTTTATGTCAATATCATCTTTATATAATAAAACACTTTAGTGTTCTAGAATATAAAGGTAAATCCGCAGCGGATTAAACACTGATATAGAGATAATGTTTCTAGTCAAACTAGTTACATTATAACAGTTTCCAAATTTAGGTACACACCTGAAGGTTGTTCCTAAGCTAGGTATCTACGGTTAAAACAGCGACAGTCTTCCCGTTTCCAATTCGCAGATTAATCTCAATTGATTTCAGTATCCTGCTCATAGCAGATTCTGAACATCAGTATATATTTATGTATCACACTAAGTATTTAAAATCCAATTTTAATACTAGTAGTGAGCATAATATGATAAACATATTTGAAGTCAGAGCCTTGCCCTGTCTTTAGTTCCTTCATGTCTACATTGTCCAAACGGCAGTCATGCTTCCGCGATCCCGTTTGCCACAATTTAGGCAGACATTTTGGGATATGTCCTTTATCTTCCCAGAAAATTATAATGATTTTGCCTTTGCCCATTTTCCACATTCCAGAAGCCTTTGGCCAAGCCTTGGCCTTCTAGAATATCGAAGTAAGGTGCGCCTTGCGCTACTTGCCTAATTGCAAAGTTTGACTTTATCTCCTTGAGAATACTCATTAACTCTCCAAGAGTTTATTATTGCAATTTATTATTTCTAAAATCTAAATATAGATTTATGAAGATCCTTTAATTTCAATATCATACTTTAAGGATCAGATCCTTAGTTCTGATAAAGAAATTAAGGAGTCTAATTGACAAGTATAATGGATTAAGCACTAAAGTTATCATCACATAAATCTTCTAATGATTATGCTCGACTATTTGCTTAACTCCGGGCTTAGGCCTAATATGTTATTTTATCAAATAAAGTAACTTATTATTTTCCAGGACCATCCTGAAATTTTATTCCCAATTTGAAAATTAAGCCATTTAAATACATTTTCCCTAGGATTATGTTTTAAATGTCAATCTTTCAATTTTATCTTGATTCTAATAGTCCAACTATTTAATCAACGATTTAGGTACTATTTATTATAATGATTATTACAGTCCAACTATTTAATCAACAATAATTTAATAGATTGAATACAGTCCAACTGTTAATTAAAACAGCAATTTAAATATTAGTCTAATTAACATTTAATTGACGAATGATATTTATAATGAGCGCGCATGGCAAGTTATTAAACGAATATTGCAAATTCAATTCTTGCCTCCCACTATTTTTCGGTGAGCCTCTAACCCTCTGTCGAGTACTCGGGAAACCGTGTTTCCTAGCGGGCTAGGATCCCGTTAAATATCACACAATCTTGACTTTGGCCAACAAATTGTATGATAATTAAGTAGGTAGATCTCTAAGATCAATTGGATCCAATCCAATTCCTAGATCCAGTAGGGGGACATCCAAGTCTGAAACATATATCCTATATATGCCAAGATATCCAATATATTACCTAACCTTTTTCCTCTGAATCAACTAAGCCTTGGCTTTGGCACAACAAACTTAGTGATCCCGGTCAAGCGTGACCCATTGACCATGGAAAGCTTCGTAATGAATGTCGATGGACAAGAAGTGGTCTTGACTTTGGCCAACAAACCACAACTTGGACAAGACACCAATATAGAACAAAGCCTTCGTGATTCAAACACATCCTCGATGGACAAAGGCCTTGAATTTGGCCAACAAGCCAATGCCAGTCTCGGATCTTGAGTGAGAATCACTCAATGGAAGGAAAAACGCTTAATATTTGTGAGGGTTTTTCGCGTGCAAATTGACAACCAATTTATTATCTTTGTTAAGGTCTCATCATAATACACCCTTAAACATACATTCTAAACACATAATAAAGCGCGTATAAATAAAGTAATAATGATATGCGGATGGATACTTTACACAATGATCCTAGGTCAAATCTCTCCATTTCTCTCTCCCGCTAGCACATGTATTACTTCTACCTGTTACACTACACTTCTAAAGAAACCTCATTTACATTGAGGGTAATAGGTGAGAAGAGAATACAAAGAATAAGGAGGTGATAAGGCTGGACACGCAGGTCCAATTAATAAATCAAATTTATTACAACAATTTCTAAAATTGTCCCACCCATCTAATATCCATCTGATATACATTATTCATGCATCGCAACCATGTATTCACACAAGCATGCTATCAATCAATCTAATCAAATTAATTAATCTGATAATTAGTGACCATCCAATGTTCAAACAACAATTTGATTTTGCGCGAGTCAAACTCGTTTTGCGAATAAGTACTCAAAGTACGAATTCTCGAATTAAATTAAACTACAAAATTAAATCCAATTCAATTTGCATTTAATACTAATTCGCTTATTTAATTCCAAATTAAGTACTACACTTTATTAACGAACCTTTACGACTTAAATTCCAAATTTAATCGTTCTGGGTCTCAAAGCCCGATTAATATCCAATATTAATTTAATTAAAGTCCAATGGGCTTTTAATTAATTTCTTAAGGCGTGGACTTTTGGTCAACTCGGGTCAAACCCAATAACCAAAGTCCAATAAAGGAATTACCCTATAAGCCTATAAATCAATTTAGGCCCATTAGGCCCAATTAAACTTTAAAGGTCGATTACTCGCATTTGGGCTTTATGGAAGCGGTTTTGGACCCAATTGGATCCAACCAATTTAGCCTAAACCCATCTTGGTACAACCAAGCCCAATAAGCCCAATTACAACACTTAAGCCCAATTTCACAAAATAGGCCCAAATAATTAAATTACCAAATTCCAAATTCTCAATTTAATTACCAAAGTGTATAGCATTATTAATTACCCAAATCAATATTTCCGAAACACCAAATTTGTACAATTAATCATGCTCATTAACATTGAATCATGTCCAACATAATTTAATCAAAAATCAAACCCAATTACATGATTCTCATGTCTCGGCCAAGTAGGGGATTTCATATCCAAATCAAATTCAATCCAATTAAATCCAATTCAACATTAAATCCATATTCCCAACATGATTCCAACTCATCCAATGAATCAAAAAATCAAAAATTCCAAGACAATTAGGGCTTCCTTCCTCTCGGCCAAGCTAAGGGCTCTCCTTGATATTCTGTCACTTTCACAAAGTATTCCATCAGCTTCTTCCCTTTTTTTTCTTGGAATTCGGCTCATTCCCCTCGAATTCATACCCTAATCTTCTCTTACTGGGCTGTCCCTGGAAATATGGCAGTGCTCCTTTAGCACTCAAACCTGTGATCGGCTCATATTTCATTCTTTCCATGATTCTAGTCACTTTAGGGTCCACCCATTCTTCAAAGTTTGCCGCCACTTGGAACCTTGTGAAAGGCTGTATGTCTAAAACCGCCACAACATTGCCTACTTCAGCCCTAATAGTGACGACTTCCTCTCCATGCGGGAACTTAATAACCTTGTGCAAAGTGTATGGCACGCCCCCAAGTTTATGAAACCATGGCCTCCCCAATAACCGAGAAAATATAGCTAGGATATCAAGCACTGTGAACTCCACCTCGTCTTCTATCGGGTCCACTTTGACTACTGTGACAAAAGTACCTTCGACTCTTTGTTTCCTATCGTCATATGCTTTGATAGTCATGCCGGAGGGGCTTAAATCTGTTGTCCGCATACCCAACATTGACAGAATCTTCAAAGGGCAGACATTGATAGATGAGCCATCATCCACCACCACACAAGATGTCTTCTTGCCTCTTTCTTCCGCTTTTATGAATAGCGGCTTGTTGTGATTCCTCCCCTCCACTAGGAGCTCTTCTTTAGAGAATGTTATCATATGCCTACCCTTTTTATATACCGACCCTACAAATATTGTCGGGTTTGCATCTTCAGGTACCATTATCTTGCTTAGAGATTCTACCATGGCACGCCTGTGCTCTTGAGAGGCGCATAATAACTCCCATATGCTCACATGTGCCCGTGTCTTCTTCAATTGATGCAGTACAGTATCCCCATCGGTGTTATCTGCATTCTCCATCACCTATCGGCCTTCTGTTAACACTTCTTTGCCTTTCTATGTTATATCACTGTAAAAATGTCCACTGCGAGTCATTCCTTTTACCTCCTCTTCGTCACTCCTCGAGAAGTTTTCCCAGAAATCTCTCATCTGTTATGTTTCATCTTCACTGCTTCTATGCCATATCCCCATGCTAGAAGCTTGGTGGTTGATAGTTTGGAGGATAAAGCTTTTGGGTAGGCCGGAGTTGATCATGTAGGTCGGTGGTATTCTTTTTCTGGGTCGGGTATTTTATAGGTGTCAATAAGGTCTTGGATCTCATACCTAAGACGGGTGCAGTTGTCAGTTTCGTGGTCTTTTGCTGATGGTAGTGATAGTATAGGTTTAGGTCGAAGTAGTGTGGCACATGGTTTGGAAGTGGTTTAGGTTCTAAGGGTTTTAGGAGTCTTTGCCTCTTCAGTTTTTCAAAAACCTTTGACAAAGGTCTACCAAAATTAGAAAATCGCCTGTTTTTTATAGTGGCGACCTCAGCAGGAGCGGGCTTGGTCCCTGAAGGCCCGCCAATGGTCTTTCTATTCTGACCATAAAGCTTTATGTTATCGGCTTCCTCTTCCTCGATACACATGACAATTTCTCTAAACTGTCGAAAGTCATTAATCATGGAGGTCATCCTGCTCAGCTTCTTATAAATGGAGCGCTTGGTGCCCCTAATAATCTTCTTAATCCGGTCATTCTCCGAGGGCCGTGTCTACATCTTCAAGAGATGGCTTCTCCAGCGATCCACATAATCTTTGAAGCTCTCCTCTAGCTTATGTTTGGCGTTTTCTAGGTCATGGAGCGACAAGTCTATCTCCAGGTCCATGACATATTGATTTAGAAAGGCCTCTGCTAATGTCAGGCATCTTAAACTGAGGAGGCAGATGTTCTTCGAAATTCATCACATCATAGTCTAACATATCTTCATGTTTTCCCTTCATCTTGTGGGTAACTTACTCTACTTGTTCTCTGAGTTTCTGTAGCTCTGTCTGAGACACGGCTATCTTTCTCGCAGCATACTCAGCCATGTCATCATCAAAAATAGGGATTCCCTCGCTCATCCTATTTAGGGGCTCCTCACGCCCTCCATTCTCATTATTTTTTGTTCCCACTGTGTGAGGTACTGTCAGATTGGCCACAGTGTTGGTCAAAGCTTGTAGTTGCTCAGTAACTTTGGTGATATTGGTCTCCAATTGATCCATGCGGGAACCTTCACTGTCTGATGCATTCATGCTTGCTAACCTCTTCTTGATAAGTCTTCATTCTTCTCTAACCCAACGGATATCTATGATGGCTTTTAAGACAATAGGTTAGCATGATGCGTGTATGCATGGGATGCATGTGGTTATCAAAATAACATATACCTTTCCAACCTTTTTCCTCCCACACTCATGGTAAATCCATTTCTGTCCTAGGTATGGCTCATTTTATGCACCAATGTGGCATACACAAAATCGTTCTCTCCTATGCTACATGGGTGAACCTTGGCTGCCTCAGTCCCTCTCTTCATTAGTAAAAGACAAAGACCGCCCATTTACAATATTGACTAAGCCTATTATGGGGATCGTGCCATTGTCTATAAATGACGAATTGGGCCATTGGTAATCATGGTTATGGCGGGGATGGACTTGGAGATATCCAAAAGTATACAAATATTCCATGACAAGGCGTATCCTTCCTGGATGAAAGTCAGTGTGGATATCGGACTCATGCATCTGGTATATTCGGATCATATTTGGACCTTCTAAGCCCATCAAGGTTTTCATACAAGTTGGCCCATTATCATTTTAAAGCGTTCAATCCGATTATCGCGAGGTGCAAACTTGTCCCAGTTAAAAAGGCCCAACAGGTTTACACTTTTGCGATAAGGTGGCTAAATAACTTCAAATGATAGGGGGCCCAAACACAAGGTGGTCCATCGTCACTTTGAAAACTTTTGGCCCAATCATCATAAGATACAAACTTGTCCCAGTTTAAGTGGCCCAACAAGTTCGTATCATATAACGAGATGCCCAAATGGATCCAAATGATGACGGGCCCAAACATAAGCAAGGGGGTAGCTTCTATAGGACACATAACTATGGTTCGCATGTGGGCTTATAAGGGTATGGATAAGGCTCTCATCGGCGAAGGGTTGCTCACAACTAGGTCTCCTCACTCAAGGGTTCAAGCGACCAAGTGAGCGCGCCTTTTTTATACCCTAGGGTACGTGCCAACGAGTGATGGTTATCATCACATAATGATTTCACCTTGAGTGAAAGTGACTTCACGATACATGACGACATCGGGGTAAAAAGGGTATGAAAAATATATGAGACGTGGGTAGCCAAAGCCAAAGCCACTGACACTACATGGTATTTTTTCGGGGCCGATTCTATATTTTCAGTGGAGTCGCCATCTGTAGGAGCGAAGCGGGGTTTACCGCTATGCCTATGATGCTCGGCGACCACGAAATTGTTGGGTTCACAGCCCGTAGAGAGTACGGAGTAGCCCGCGGGGGATTAAACCAGAGAATAAAGGAGTCGCCACCTAGCATGAACTGGGAAAGGTTTAAGGCCGCACTCACCCCTCGCAAGGGAAGACCTCAAACCATTGGGTTCGGAATGGTCCCTTACTAATGCCAGTATAATGGACGGGTTCACACAATGGTATAGCCAAGTCTTATGCAGTTCATGCAAGAAAAGCGAATAAAAAATGTAATAACATACCCAAGCAATATAATAATCACAATAATGTAGTTCCAAAAGCATATTAAATTAAGAAATACGAGATGTGATAACGAAAATTATAATAAACAGTCAAAAGCAGGAAAAGCGTCAATAAATAAATAGCAAACAAAAGAGGGGTTAATCACGCATGCATGAGTATTTCCACTTTCAGTAATTTATTTTTATTTCAGTTTTATTTTCTTTTATGTTTTGTAGTTAAATTTCTGCTGGGGTAAGGGTAAAGCTTTTTACTATCATAATTTAGATTAATCTCCCTCAATTATAACATATAAACTAGTTAAAACCTGACTTAATGAGGATACCGCCATATTGGTCGGTTGGTAATTAATTATAAATTGGTTTTAACCTGACTAAGCATGGATACCGCCAGGTTGGTCGGATGGTAATAAATTATTAATTTGACTTAATCAGGATACCGCCTATATAGCTGGTTGGTAATTATCACGCAGATTTATATATTATAATAAGGGAGATTTCTAAATTAGAAATAGTACAGGTAGATTAATCTCACATAATTTATAATATGGAAATTGTAATTTAATATGGATTAAAAGTTGATACCGTCTTAATGGCTGGTTTTAATTATGTAACATAATGTGACACCACTTAGGATGGTCTTTAGGTGACAGATGATTACCGCTTATATGGCTGGTTTATGGATAATAAATAACACCGCCTTTATGGCTGGTTCAACTTAATTGGGTAATACTGGCAATTTCCATATTATAATAATTTGAGATTTCTAAAGGTTGATCGCATAACCCCTATTATTTTATTTTTATTCTAGGGAAGTGATGAAACACAATATTAACATGCTTAATAATTTACTTAATTATATTAAAGGTAATTCTTTAATTTGTTTATTGAATCTTAAGCTTAATGCTTCTTGTTGTCTGATCACCAATAATTGATGTGGTAAACTTAAAATAAACTTGAAAAATGGATTTTAGGTTTTAGCCTTAGTCTCAATAGCTCAGATCTTCCTTGAGGATAGATAACCCTTTAATATATTTCCTTACAGGATAGACATATACCTGTCGGGCGTAGGTAGCCATAATTGGAACTTAAACTTAATGAATTCAGGTAACTTGGTTATCATAGACATATGATTAATAGGGTTATTTGGGTATTTTCATCTGACCATCGACAAAGGCTTTTGCAAAACTTCGTGTTCCATGTTAGCAAATTAATTTATTACATATTTATAAGAGAATCAATTCATCTTCAAAATAATTTGTGTGGAGTCACGACCCTGGGTATTTTGTGTCTTTTGTTTATTTTCCTTAGTATTTTCTTTTGTTTATTTTATTTATTTGTTTAGTTAGCAAATCCACATTCAACCAACCAAACAAACAATCAATCTCTTCTCCCTATAATTAGATACCTGTAAATAAATAGTGTCAATAATTAATAACAATAGTAGGAATTAAGTCCTCGTGGGATCGATATTTTTATACTACTTGAACGATATGTGCGATTGCGTTATACGCGTGTGATTACGCCAGTCAACAAGACAGCGTAAAAGATGGTTAACTAGGTTATACTAGCAATAAATTTAAATGTACGAAATGAATATAAGCATTTACCATAATCGAATCACCAGCATCGCTAAATATAAGAGGCATCAGTAAACGATAATAATAAGCTAGAAATATAAGGTCCTAAGTCCCAGAGATAAGCATAGATAAGAAGAAAACTTGAAGGACGGAGCCCATAGGTAGTTGAAGCTTAATGAGGAGGAAACAGAAAGTAAATAAGATCGAGTAAGTGGCATTGAGGAAATACTTAGTAAGGAGGACCCGAAGATATATACAATAAGGTCAAATAAATTGTCAGACCTATTACAAATAAAGAAAATATGACTTATGATGAGTACATTTCTTAGTGATCAGGTTGGTATAAATCCCCCATATAGTTTAAATATTGTTATTAAGGATTAATGATTCAACATGGGTAGTGTGGGTGCGACTATATTAGTACTTGTATACCAAATTATGTTCAAACTTTACAGGACTAATCATACTTGAGTAAGAGCAATAATAAGATGAGTAACCATCTGGGAAACCTTAAGAGTATTAAATCTTTAAAGAATAGAATGAGGTGAAGTAAGAAACGGTCTTAGGGTATCAGACAGAAAATATAATTCACTTGAGCACCAGTTCGAGGGAAACCTAAGTTCAGATTTTAGAGATTGGATACTTCTAACACATTTGCATGATGTCGCGAAGTATAGAAAGAGATAGATGAATTTTATGGATGATAACTTCCATGAAGGAATACATCTCTGTATAGACAATATATATATATATATATATTGTACAGACTTAGTTTCCACACTAGAAAAGGGTTGCCGAATGAACTTTTAAGGACTAAGTATTCAGCTATAAGAATCAATAGAGTATATCAGAATAAGTGATTTCTGAAAGTCATAATATTGTATTCTCGACCAGAAGAGTAGGAAGGAAGTAATGAGGATAACAATAGTAGAGACCAGATGTCCTCAAACCAAGACAAACCTGGAAGTTCAACATTAGAAGGGATTTAAGGATAAATCTTATTTAGGGGGGAGAATACGCTTAAGCTGGTTGTCTTGGGGCGTTACATATTATCGTCCCCCAAGCCACGGAACTGGAGCCGGGGTGTTGATCTATGCTACCCTCCTGACTCTGAATCTGGGATCTAGGGGCATCTATCATCCTTATTCCTGATCTATGTATGTACACGTTATCAGTATCCGTCAATTCCAGTAACTGTCAATTCTAATATATGTACCAAGTTACAACTAAGGTGGATTATTCCCTCATGCCTCCAAAAATCACAGAAATCACACTTTCAAAATCATCACTTTCTAAAACATTTATAAAAACATTCTTATTTATAAAAAAAAATGAAGATAAACTTGGACAACACCCTATGTACTGAAAACGTAAGTCTTAAAATAAATAAGTAGCAATCAATTTGAGAGAATGGTCTACTCATAGATTTTGAATCTAGCCGGCACTTCTTTCCTTTGTCGAAGAAAATTATGGTTCTTATAGAAAAGTTATTCCGACCTATATCTGAGTACGGTTAGCATATTTAATTGAAAATCTACTCATGATCATGGATTGGGTGAATATACATGCGTGTCAGAGGTGTCTTCTTACTTCCTAAGATGAATATGAAATGAAACTATTTCTGTTATGCGTCGCGACGTCGGGTCAAGAGCATCGCGACGTCCATACCAGCAGACTCAAGTAGAGAGAATTTCATGTTCTGTGTCGCGACGCCAGATGTTGAGCGTCGCTACTTCTACACGACCAACCCGAAGCTTCATACGACCTACCTGAGGCTTTCACACAATTGACTCGAGATAAACACACTACCGACCCGAGGTAGATGGTATCTTCATGCTCAGTGTGACTCCCACACGCACTGACCCAAGTCATATTCATGACCGACCCGAGTCCTCCACACGACCGACTCAAGTCCTCCACACAACCGACCCAAGTCTTCCACACCACGGACTCGAGTCTTCTACATGACCGACCCGAGTCCTCCACACCATCGACCCGAGTATTCTACACTACTAACTCGAGGCTTCTACATGACTGACCAACGGCAGAGGGCATTCACTTATTCTGCGTTGCAACGCTAGCGCGTACGCGTCGCGATCCTGGCCTGATTTTAGGGCCAGACACCAGCTCTTCATCGTTACTGCCTAAGGTAACTACAACACCCCCCCAACACATTCATACACATAAATGACTTCATTTCATGCTAATACTATCATGATACTCTCGCAAAATGCGTGCTAACAATATTCTTAATTCCAAATGAACAAATCCAAACTCTGAGGTATATATGGTGCGAATTTGGGGCTTCCACATTTCAAGCTTAAAACTAAAATTAGAAGATGGAAAGAGGATAAAGAACTTACTTTGCATGAGATGTTCTTGGAATCGTCACTTGTTGCATTTAAATTAGCTTGAGGAAGAAGAAGATAATTTAGAGAATCCTTCATAGGTTGCTCACGCTTTTTGGCTTTAGAGGAAGATGAATGAATAATGTTCTATTTATAGACAAAAAGGCTAATTTTCTAATGAATTGATTGGCTAGTATTGTGCCACATCACTAAGATCTAGGCTATTCTCGAATTCCACTACAGAAGTTAAGGAAATCTCGATTTTTGACTTGTTTTTTATTCTTATTTGGAACAATGTCTAATGTAGAAGTTGTAGGCCCCGGTCTTAGCTTTCAGACGATATAAAATTCATAAAAATCGGATATTGTGTGAAAATGTTATGCCCCAAATACTAAGGGTTGTTCGGAATGGAACGTAAGCTAAATTGTGCATCGGACCTACAAAGAATTTGCCCAGTGTCCCAAAAGTCATTTCATTACCACGTATATGCTTGAACATGATTTTCTGTTAGGGTTCTAGCTCGAGCGCAGTGGAAGCTCGCGGTTCGGGTGAAATCGTAACTTTAAAACTTTTAAAGTTACCGAATAAATTATTCAATATCCAATATGAATAATTCATTCATATTTCACCTAAAACATATTTATTCGATATCAAATAACGACATAAATAAGTTAGAAACAATAGGAAACTTTTATGAAAAATATTTTTCTGCAGAATGGCATAAAATGTGTTTTGTCTGAACCGACCAACCAACACACATGGCGACTGCCCAGGTCAGTGATGAGTGGTATTTATATCACTTATTCCCACTCATTTGACCTAATATTTTGTATAGTTTCTTGAGTTTTGTGAACGTTTTGATGTATTTTGTGTTATTTTGCAGATAAATAAAGTTTGGAAAGCATTGGAGGCAATTTGGGACAAAAACGGACAAAACTGTGTCGACAGGGATATTTTGGTCTTAATAGCGTAGCGACGCCAAAAATGCGCCTAACAGTGCTAACGTGCGCCGGGTCCACAAATCAGAATCTGAGAAAAGTTTGACTTTGCTAAAATGCGCCGTGCCACGTGTCACCATCACAGCCGATCTGCTAACATGTGCCGTGACTCGTGTCAGGATCCTACGGTGCCGACAGTCATCATCGCCACGTGTACCACGTGTCAGCCTATGTGTCTCCATGTCATCAGCCACGTCAGCAAGTCAACAAGTCAAAATTTCCACGTGTCGTGCCACATCATCATCAGCCAATCAGGAAGTGACACGTGTCGCAATTCTATGGTGCCGACAGTTTTTCCCACGTGTCGCCACATCGTCGCCACGTCATCGCCACATCAGTATCAATAATTGAGTATCTAATCCTTATCTGACACGTGGCGGATAATAATCTCAGCGACCAATCAGAAGCCGCCACGTGTCACAATAATTGAAGCTCAACCACCGCGCCACGTGTCACCTTTTCAGCTTATCCAGAATCTTCAAACCAGCGAACCAGAGCTTGCCACGTCGACAAAAGCTGGCGTACCGACGCCAGAGGCCTTGGCGTCGCGACGCTGGAAGCTTATCCGCGCCTATAAATTGAGCTCGAGATTTCAGAATTCAGTGCACCTTCCTCTCTCTTCTATTCTATCTAAAGAGAGAGTTTCTCTCTCTAGATTCTTTAGTTTTTAGTTTTTTTTAGTTTTTTAGTTTTTTAATTTTTAGTTTTGTAAATAATTTTAATTACGTTTTGTGATAATAGTAATTTAATTTTTACTTTTTACTTTTTACAGTTTTTACTATTCACCATGAGTAGGTAACTTCCCCAGCTAGGGTGAAAGGTAATTCTTTTACTGTTACTATTTAGATTAATCTCCCTTAAAAATAATATATTCACTATTTAAAATACTGACTTAAAAAGGATACCGCTATATTGGCCGGTTGGTAATTTAATTTTAATCTGGTTTAAACCTGACTAATAAAGGATACCGCCAGATTGGTCGGTTGGTAATTTAATTTTTGTTCCGCCTTTATGGCTGGTTGGACTTAATTTGACTTAATCAGGATACCGCCAGATTGGTCGGTTGGTACTATTATCACAAGTTTATATATTATTTTATGGGAGATATCTAAATTAGTAGTAGTAAAAGTAATTCCTTTTTACCTTAGCATTTTATTGTAATTTACTTCTCAGCTTTTACTTTATGTCTTTTACTTTTATGTTTTTACTAGCCCTAGTTATGTGTTAGTTATCTGGGGTTGTGATGACTTTTAATATCACCGGTTTATAAGGGGTTATTTTATAGTTTGGGTAATTTAAAGGTTTACTTATTAAGTCTTAAGCTTAATGCTTCTTGTTGTCTGATCACCAATAAGATTGATGTGGTAAATCTAAAATGAACTAGACATAGGGATTTTAGGTTTCAGCCTTAGACTTAATAGCCCACGATCTTCCTTGAGGATAGATAACCCTTTAATAGATTTCCTTACAGGATAGGAATATACCTGTCGGGCGGGGGTAGCCATAATTGGAACTTAAACTTAATGAATCCAGATAATTTGGTTGACAAAGACATATGGTTCAATTGGGTTAAACTGGGTATTTGCGTCTGACCATCGACATAGGCTTTTGCATAATTTAGTGTTCCAGGTTAGTAAACCGATTTATTACACAAACATAAAATAATCACTTCATCTTTTAAAAGATATTAGAATGATTCACAACCCTAGATCTTTGTGTCTTTTGTTATTTTCCTTAGTATTTTCTTTTGTCTTTTTATTTATTTAGCAAAACCACAATCACATTCAACCAATCAAACAATCATTCTCTTCTCCCTTTAATTAGATATTTGTAAATAAATAGATTCAACAATTAATAACAACAGTAGGAATTAAGTCCTCGTGGGATCGATATTTTTATACTACTTGAACGATATGTGCGCTTGCGTTATACGCGTGTGTTTGCACCGGTCAAGTTTTTGGCGCCATTGCCGGAGACTTATATTCTTGAGTTGTTAATTTTGAAGCTATCTAATGTACTTGTATCTAATTTTCTTTATTTTTATCTGTAATTTTTATTTCTTTCTTTTTCAGGTGATTAAAAAATGGAACACTACTGGGAGATTGAGAGAATACGAACCTTACAAGAAGATACACCCCACATCTGGGAGCAACAGTCTGATTTTCTGAGGCCTGTTGTCCAGCCCAATGATTATCACTGGATGTCAGAACCAAGCAATTCTACATTTGCTCAACAGAACGAAATGGGGAGATGTGTAATATGTGATGGTAACCACCCGAGCGATCAATGTATATACCTTTCAGAGTGGCATAATTTTCAGAATCATTCAAAGTATGAAAAACCATCACATTTTCCATCTTATCCACCATCCATATGCGATTTTCATCAACAAATAGAACCATCAGAGGAAGATCAGTTGTTAAACATGCTCGAAGATATGTTCGAGTTGGATGCAATGTTGAAACAAGCCAGAATCAATTGGAAAGTATTCAGAGACAATCAGAATTCATTCAGAGGATGACAGATCAAATGAGACAATTCACAGAAAACCAGGACTACATACCTCAAGAACCAATTTCAGATGACACTGATGAAGCCTTCGAGTACCAATCATTTCACAATGACACTTCAACAGAGGAGGAGGCTGAGAAGTATCAACAACCAGAGGTATCAGTTCAGGAACCCGAACCGGAAAAGTCTCAATTTGACTTTTATTATTCAGATTCTGACGAGGATGAAGCTGATCTATTTGTACCAACTGCACCAACAACGGAGGATCAAACATTCTATCCTCAAAATGAAGATCTTGGAGCATGCTTTAACCATGATGTTTGAAGAAGATCTATCTGAACCATTCATTCCAGTCGTATCTGAGGATGAAAATCTAATGTCAGAAACATCTTTGCATCCTCAGGTTGACAATTTTGAAGCATGTATTTCACAGATGACAGATGAAGAGCTGAATACAAAAATTTTACAATACATATTGAAGAAAAGGTGGAGCAAGAAGCAGAGCAAATGGAGGAGAAAATGTCTGACCTTAATAAAGATCCAGAGCATTCAGGAGAAACATCGCTGTTTTGGGGAGTACAAATCAAAGATATCACCCAGAAGCTTGAAAGAATGGAACTTCCATTCCAAGTCAAGCACCATATGAGACCTCCTGATTTTCTTTCTTTCTTTGCAGGAACCACTGGAACAACAAGGAGCAAAAAGGTGGCACGAGCACTGAATGGGACAAAACTCTTTTTGCCACATTACCGTTGGAAGAGACCCTTCAAAAGCAACGCTCACGGGATTGTTTTTTATCGGACATCTAAAACGACATTGAAACCTCCTTAACAGATGAATTTCAGTCACGTCTGGCTGAAGACGAAAAATTTAGCGCTAGTAGGGAGGCAACCCATTCAATTTGTTGTAATTTCTGTTTTATATTTTGTGTATACATGTTGTAGAATTTTTTTTTTTAATTTTCTGTGTTATTTTTGTAGGGAAAAGCACAAGCGGAGCATTTTTAGACAGCAAGAATGGTGTTTGGCAAAAATGAAAGCTAATTCATTAGCGATGGCTGAATAATGAATGGATTCTTGAGACGCATCATAATGGATTTATATACCAAACGAGTAGCGTATTGCGTACACAATCCCGTTGTCTTAATTATTGCTTTGATTCGCTTTTCTATTGTAATTATCTTTATTTTCGTAAACAGGATCCAGACTTTTTGACCTTTCACGATTTCTTTTGTTGTTTAGCTAACAATCGTCCTCTGGAAGATATTAGTGCTATTATTACTCACCATTTTTCAGGTACTATAAATTCAGCCCGTCATTACACTTTTGAAGGCATCCAGATTTGAGATAGAAATACAAAAAAAAATGGAAGCCACTTCAAGAAGACGAATTGAGAACATATGTGTGTTTTACGGTACTAGTATTGGTACTAAGCCACAATACGTAGAGGCAGCACAGGAATTGGGTCGAGTCTTAGCAGCAAGGAATATGCACTTAATATATGGCGGAGGAAATCTTGGACTTATGGGGATCGTTTCAAAGGCTGTACAGGAAGGAGGCAGTCATGTTTTGGGAATCATCCCAAAACCCTTGGCAGAGGCAAATCTTATTGGATCATCAAACGGAGAGGAACTGATCGTGCCAGGTATGTCTGAACGATTGGTAGAAATGATTAACCGTGTTGATGCTTTTATCGCTTTGCCAGGTGGCTTGGGTACATTGGAGGAAATTTTTATAGTTCTATCTTGGGAGAACCTGAACATACACCAGAAACCGCTTGGACTGCTCAACGTTGATGGATTTTATGATTTTCTTTGTGTGTTTCTTGATGATGCTCGGAGAAATGGGTTCGTGTCAAAACCTATGAAAGAACTCCTCTTCACTGCCAGAACTGCTCCGGATCTAATAGACCAACTCATAGCCTATGAACCACAAGTTGACCCTATCCTTTCAAAGATAAATTGGTCCGAGGACGATCGTGGTAAGAGGCGTCGAATTAATCTGGATCTTAACCTTTAATTTCCTGTAGATTTTCAGCTAACCAGGTATTATTTTCTAAACTCTTCTTCTACTGTTTAAGACATAGGGGACAATGTCTCATTTAGGTTTGGGGGAGGGAATTAGTTGATTAGTACCTTGTTTTTAGTTTGTTGTTTGTTTTTATTTTTAGTCCAAAATTTTTCGAAAAATACAAAAAAATTGAAAAATTTTCAAAAATTACAAAATATTTTGTGTTTTTGTGTTTTTATTTTGACTAAAAAATGTGAAATGGTAAGAGATAGCCGAGTAAGGAGTTTCCACTCCTGAGACGTATCTCAAGCCTATTTTCGAAACAAGTTAATTTTTGTTTATTTCCTTTTAAATTATTTAATTTGTGAATTCTCCTTAAAACGGACTAAAAGGAATCTTCATATGAGTTAAAATTGAAAAGTTTGTAATATTCAGTGCTCTAGTTTAATTGGAGGAAGCATCTCAAAAAGCAGTGGAGTAAAAAAAAAAATCTGAGATCCGAGTTATTAAGTCTGTAAGGGTGTTTTAACACCTAGTGCCCTAAAACCAACTGGTTTGGGAGTCACTGGCCCAAAACTCGCTACATGGATCAAAGATGCTGCAAAAATATATATATCTGAAATCTGAGTAATTAAGTCTGTAGGGGTGTCTTAACACCTGGTGCCCTAAAGCCAACTGGTTTGGGAGCCACCGACCCAACACTCGTTACATAGATGGAAGATATTGTATATAAATAAAAAATAGAGAAAAATCAAAGAAAAAAATCAGAAAAATGAGAAAAATTATTCCATTGCTACAAAAAGGTGTGAAATCTGATAGAACTTTAGGACAAAAATATTACTCTCTTATCAACTGCACTTATGACTGTTGTGGGCAAAAATGAGTTGATTAATATTTTGTTGGCTGTGTATATGGAGAATGGTAAATATAATCGGAGAATTTACTTATTCAGTAATTTAAAATAAAACAAAACAACTAGTAACTTGGAGTAGAAGTTTCACCTGATTAGTCACTAACATATTTATTCTCTTTTCGCTTGTCTTTTTGCTTTTGTGTGCATTAGTTTTAACTAACTTTTTACTTTTGTAAAAATGTTTGTGGGTATCATTGATGTAAACCCTCACGAGACTACAACTCGTCCACTAGGGACACCTAGGAGTTTAAAGGCTTGTTATATACGCTAAATGCAATCGTGATCCCTACGAAAGTGGCTTAGTTAATTTTATTTTCATGTTATTTTATTTTATGTTTTGCTCGAGGACTAGCAAAATGTTAGGTTTTGGGGTGTGATGAGTGGTATTTATATCACTTATTCCCACTCATTGACCTAATATTTTGTATAGTTTCTTGAGTTTTGTGAACGTTTTGATGTATTTTGTGTTATTTTGCAGATAAATAAAGTTTGGAAAGCATTGGAGGCAATTTGGGGCAAAAATGGACAAAAATGCGTCAACAGGGATATTTTGGTCTTAATAGCGTCGCGACGCCAAGACTTCCGCGTCGCGACGCCTAAAATGTGCCGAACAGTACTAACGTGCGCCGGGTCCACAAATCAGAATCTGAGAAAAGTTTAACTTTGCTAAAATGCGCCGTGCCATGTGTAACTATCACAGCCGATCTGCTAACATGCATCGTGACACATGTCAGCATCCTACGGTGCCGACAGTCATCATCGCCACGTGTACCACGTGTCAGCCTACGTGTCTCCATGTCATCAGCCACGTCAGCAAGTCAACAAGTCAAAATTGCCACGTGTCGTGCCACATCATCATCAGCCAATCATGAAGTGACACGTGTCGCAATTCTATGGTGCCGACAGTCTCTTTCCCACGTGTCGCCACATCGTCGCCACGTCACCGCCATGTCATCGCCACGTCAGCATCAATAATTGAGTATCTAATCCTTATTTGACACGTGGCGGATAAGAATCTCAGCGACCAATCAGAAGCCGCCACGTGTCACAATAATTGAAGCTCAACCACCGCGCCACGTGTCACCTTTTCAGCTTATCCAGAATCTTCAAACCAGACAAAAGCTGGCGTACTGACGCCAGAGGCCTTGGCGTCGCGACGCTGGAAACTTATCCGCGCCTATAAATTGAGCTCGAGATTTCAGAATTCAGTGCACCTTCCTCTCTCTTCTATTCTATCTAAGAGAGAGTTTCTCTCTCTAGATTCTTTAGTTTTTAGTTTTTTTTTTAGTTTTTAGTTTTTTAATTTTTAGTTTTGTAAATAATTTTAATTACGTTTTGTGATAATAGTAATTTAATTTTTACTTTTTACTTTTTACTATTCACCATGAGTAGGTAACTTCCCCAGCTAGGGTGAAAGGTAATTCTTTTACTGTTACTATTTAGATTAATCTCCCTTAAAAATAATATATTCACTATTTAAAATACTGACTTAAAAAGGATACCGCTATATTGGCCGGTTGGTAATTTAATTTTAATCTGGTTTAAACCTGACTAATAAAGGATACCGCCAGATTGGTCGGTTGGTAATTTAATTTGTGTTCCGCCTTTATGGCTGGTTGGACTTAATTTGACTTAATCAGGATACCGCCAGATTGGTCGGTTGGTAATATTATCACAAGTTTATATATTATTTTATGGGAGATATCTAAATTAGTAGTAGTAAAAGTAATTCCTTTTTACCTTAGCATTTTATTGTAATTTACTTCTAAGCTTTTACTTTATGTCTTTTACTTTTATGTTTTTACTAGCCCTAGTTATGTGTTAGTTATCTGGGGTTGTGATGACTTTTAATATCACCGGTTTATAAGGGGTTATTTTATAGTTTGGGTAATTTAAAGGTTTACTTATTAAGTCTTAAGCTTAATGCTTCTTGTTATCTGATCACCAATAAGATTGATGTGGTAAATCTAAAATGAACTAGACATAGGGATTTTAGGTTTCAGCCTTAGACTTAATAGCCCACGATCTTCCTTGAGGATAGATAACCCTTAATAGATTTCCTTACAGGATAGGAATATACCTGTCGGGCGGGGGTAGCCATAATTGGAACTTAAACTTAATGAATCCAGATAATTTGGTTGACATAGACATATTAAACCGGTGATATTAAAAGTCATCATAAACCGGTTTATTACACAAACATAAAATAATCACTTCATCTTTTAAAAGATATTAGAATGATTCACAACCCTAGATCTTTGTGTCTTTTGTTATTTTCCTTAGTATTTTCTTTTGTCTTTTTATTTATTTAGCAAAACCACAATCACATTCAACCAATCAAACAATCATTCTCTTCTCCCTTTAATTAGATATTTGTAAATAAATAGATTCAACAATTAATAACAACAGTAGGAATTAAGTCCTCGTGGGATCGATATTTTTATACTACTTAAACGATACGTGCGCTTGCGTTATACGCGTGTGTTTGCACCGGTCAGTCAGCTCGAATAGTGTTTGGGCAGTTCATGAGCTGCCCGAACAGTGACCAATTTACTGTTTAGACAGCGGACACCCAGTAAGCCCTAAATTCACCCGGTAATGCCATTTTTCACCGTTTTCGTATATTTCAACTCCAAAATAATTTCCGGCCATTGTTCCAATGCCGAAAACACATTCATACATTTATACAACATACCTTTCATCACCAAAAATGCATAATTTCCAGATCTGATTTGGTAATCAAAAATATCATTTTTCATCATTTAAATCCAATTTTCTCAACATTAACACCAACCAAAGCCGCCACCTATGCAGAACTAAAGAATAATTCTAGGAGTTACAAGAGTGGTCATAATACTCTAGAATGGCAACAAGTCATCAAATGAAAAAATTGAACTAATATTATACTAATATTATCCAATCTAATTTCACACATGCAACAAGCCTCCAAATCCATCCTCAAAATCAAAAAGCCCCAAAATCTAAGAAAGGAAGAACCCTAGAACTATTCTAGATATTCAAGAACAAGAAACAAGCTTTCTAAGTTTATGATTATTGAAGATTACCTCAAAATCTCCTAATTTCCTTAAACTTTCTTCTTGATTTCTTCAATTTCTTGATTGGTTCTTCAAGAAAATTTTGGGAACTTTTCTTCTTCAAGGGTTCATCCATGAAGGTTAATTAAATGAGAAAAAAAATTCTAACTTAAAAAACAAGGCTAAACCGACTTTGGAGGGGTAAAATGGTCATTTGATCATTTTAATCAAATTAAATAATAATGAGCTTTAAGTTGACAAATCCAATTTGTAAACTTTAAGCTTAATAAAATCATGTCACATGTAACCAATAATAATCAAACATATTGCATAACAATTATGTAATATTGATATAATTTAATTATCTAGATATTTAACATTTAAATACCTAAATAATTAATTAATGTGATTATTATTATATATGTATATTTATTTACATTAAATAACAAATACATATATTAATGGCATGTGTCAAAATCTCATTTGACAATTAATTAATATGTATCAAATCAAATCTTATATCAAATACAAATACACATTAATTATTAATTGACCAAAATGCCCCTAATGCATGTATTTTCGTTTAACCTGTTTAAATGATTCGAATTAACTTATTTAATTCAGTGAAGTATTATGAATCATCTATATTATTAATAACGCGTTACTTAAATGCTCAACGAGTACATTTCATATTGTGGAACTATCTAAGTTTAGGTTTATCCATCATGGAATCCAAATTCGTGTCCATAATTCACCCACTCATGAATTATGACGACCACAGATAATCTCGCTAAACTATGCAAGTCGAGGTCATTGCATACGTATAATCCCTCTGTCACAGGCTATCAATATTATACCGGGGATATAAATAAGAACGTCAAATCCCTAAGATATAATATAGTCGAATTTTAAATTTACGATCTCTAAATAACACTCGGAACTCGCTTCCGAAGTATACCACGGCCATAGATTTACTAGATCGCAAATACGTACATGATACATATGCTCTATACACAGAACTGACAGATTATATCTGATAGAATATCATGAGCATCAGTCCACACCAAACAAACAGGCAGAGGCCTAATCTAAATAAATTGGTGACGTAACTGCCATAAAAGTGTGGAGGATATCTCATATATCCACAGTGGTATCTCAAGTCGAAGGACCACTATGTTACTCGACTCGAGAAGATTCCTATTGACGTTGGTATACCATCTATTAGAACATCTTCGGTGAGTCGTTCAGTGTTTATCAAATAAACACCTACATGTCTCTATGAGTCTCCCAAGACTCATGGTTCATTGGGATAAACCATCGGACCAAGTCTCAATATACCACATGTACTGGTCTCAACTGATTTTACTAACCGACCCGTGTTAGTAAATCTTGACCAGGAACTTTATTTGATAATAAACTTTTAGTAGTGACACTTCCCAATGTCAATTACAAACTACTTTGTAACTGCGCACTACAAAATATATTATCGGGTCTTTGTCTAATATATACATATCAGTAAATCATATTTAGTTTCAATCTAATCGTAACTAGATCGAATATATATATAAAAGCAAGAAGTAATATGTATTACATAATAAGTAATATCATGGAAAAAAGAATTATTCGTATTCATGAATCATACATAAATACGATCCGGTTTGGCATTCCGAGCGCCAATCCTAACAATTTCTCCCACTTGTTTAGTGCCAATCCACGGTATCATATACACATCTAAATATGTATTACATATGCATGGTCCTCAATAGCTGACCTAGTACTCAATAGGTAGGGAACAACAAGTAAACCCGCTATAACATATTGAGTTTGTCCAACAAACCCAATCGTATCCCTTAGCCAGCATCATTCATATATTGTATAACCTAAGTTATACATCAATATGACTCAGATGCGACATCAATATCGTGCTACAGCTACTAAGTTGTCTATGTATTTAGATATCAAATCCAAATATTATGAGACAACCGCAAACACAACACTAATATCGAAACTTCTAATTTATATGGTCACTATGTAACTTCATATTGTTGGATAT
>SKCR01008685.1:0-23820 GCA_019454045.1 Zanthoxylum bungeanum
TTTTTCGCGTGCAAATTGGCTACCAATTTAATTATCTTTGTTAAGGTCTCATCATCATACACCCCTTAAACATGCATTTTAAACACACAATAAAGCGAGTATGAAATAAATAATAATGATATGCGGATGGATACTTACACATTGATCATAGATCAAATCTCTCCCTTTCTCACTCAAGCTAGCACTAGTATTACTTCTACCCGTTACACTACACTTCTAAAGAAACCTCATTTACATTGAGGGGAATAGGTGAGAAGAGAATACAAATAGAATATAGGTGATAAGGCTGGACACGCAGGTCCAATTTAATAAATCGAATTTATTGCAACAATTTCTAAAATTGCCCCACCCGACTAATATCCATCCGATATACATTATTCATACAACCAACCACGTATTCACACACATAAGCATGCTATCAATCAATCTAATCAAATTAATTAATCTGATAATTAAGTGATCATCCAATGTTCAAACAACGATTTGATTTTGTTCGAGTCAAACTCGTTTTTGCGAATAAGTACTTAAAGTATGAATTCATGAATTAAATTAAACTACATCATTAAATCTATTTAACATGTATTTAATACTAATTCACTATTCAATTCCAAATTAAATATTACACTTATTTAATAAACCTTTTACGATTTAAATTCCAAATTTAATCGTAACGCGTCTCAAAGACCAATTAACGTCCAACGTCAATTCAATTAAAGTCCAATGGGCTTTTAATTGATTTCTTAAGGCGTGGACTTTTGGTCAACTCGGGTCAAACCTATAACCAAAGTCCAATCCGGGATTTACCCCATAAGCCCATAAATCAATCTTGGCCCATTAGGCCCAATTGAACTTTAAAGGTTCATGAAGTCGCATTTGGGCTTAACGGAAGTGGTTTTGGGCCCAATTGGATCCAATCCATTTGGCCTAAACCCAACTTGATAAAATCAAGCCCAATAGGCCCAATTACAACATTAGAAGCCCAATATCAAAAATAGGCCCAAATAATTAAATTCAAAAAATCCAATTTTCCCAATTTAATTACCAAAGTGTATTATATGATTAATCAACTAAATCAACATTTCCAAAACCAATATTAGTCCAATTAATCATGCTCATTATCATTATCATATGTCCAACACATAAATGAAAAATCAAACCCATTTACATGCTTCTTTAGTCTCGGCCAAGGAAGGATTTCACATCCGATTTGGTTTCAATCCAATCAAACCCATAATCGACATTAAATCAACATCCTAAATGATTTCATACACATCCAATGTTCATAAAATCAAAAATCCAAGACATTCAAGGGCATAGTTACATTCGGCCAAGGTGATAACTTTTGGGGATTTTATGTTCAATTCAAAATCCAATCAAATTAGTTCCAAATTAACATTATCCTTAATGATTCCAACTCATCAAATGAATCAAAAACAAAAATTCCAAGAATCCAAAATCATCCACACATTCGGCCAAGTGACAAAATTGGGGAAATTTATTCCAAATCAATTTTCAACAAATTGGTCCAACCAAAATGCAATTAACATGTTATAAGCATACTTAAACAATCAATTTATTCAAATCATGCTCAACAAACATTTACCCAATTTTAAGCCCTACATTTTTATGCTTGAACCTAGGCTCTTGATGCCATTGTTGGTTATTATCTAGGTCCCAAGATCAAACAAGACATGGAAATCATGTGTGAATACATCAACGGAGGTAGCGGAATACTCACATCGATCGGTTGAGTCGATTTGAAGACGATTGAAGCCGCAAAACCCACTGGTTTGGTGCGCCCACTGCTGCAGTTCATGCTCACTGGTTTGGCAGTTTCGGGTCTCATTTTCAAGCTCCAAACTCCGTCGGATGAGTCCCGCCTAATGGGTGAACCTCCCTACCACATTCGCAAGTCTCGTAGTGTGCTAGCACTTGCGGTTTTTGCCACAAAAACCCAACTCTTACTTCCCATTGCTCACGCCATTTTTGGCTTCAAAACCAGTCCACATTTTCTGTTTTGGGCGTGAGGAGAAGAGAGAAAAAGAGAGAGAAGAAAGTTGTGTAATTGTATGCAAAAGTGTAAATCAATTTTCCTTTTATATTTTCCAAAATATATAAATGATTTACCATTTACTTTAATTCAAAATCAAGTAAATGTTGGAGCCAAAAAGCTAAAGATGCTTTCCAACCACTTGCATCAACTATTCACATCAACTTTAAGTCATATTAACTTTAATAAAGTGACATGTCTTTCAATCAATCAATCACATCAATCAATCACATCACTCAAAGTGACATTTGATTTGACGCTTGATGTGACGAATGATTTGACGCTTGATGCAACTTGCGTTGCCGCACTCGAATTCGAAATACGAATGCGCTCGCAATCACACTCGGGCTCGGGTTCGCTAATTCCAAATTAACGATTTTCCGTTGCGTCGTAATTAAATGATTACGCCTAGCGAATTCACTATTCACGTCGCTAACGAATTAATTCTAAATTAATTCGTTCGCCCGAATTAAAATCTAATTTTAATTCCGCGTCGAAATTTAATTTCGTTTAATATATCGAATATATTAATTTATCGATTAATTCCAAATTAATCGTTATCTCTCTTTAGACGATATTTTATCCTAGATAAAATATCTCTGTAATTAATCCTAGATTAATTTTCTCTCTCTTCTATATAATCCCAGATTATTCAAGAGTGCGAGTTATGCGTCATCGGTGGATTATCGGGAAGCGACCCATGAGATCCCCGGATATATTGGCAGTAAATACGGTCATCGGAGTATCCGAATCACGTATGTACCAGTACTACGTTCTACTACTATCTACGATTTAAGAGACAAGGTCGACTCCTAGCAAAGCACCAAGTCTTCCCAATTCTCCGGACATATCCATATAGAATATACAAGGATCTATATCAAGCGTAGTATACAATTGTATTGTGCATATCGGCCCAGTATCGGATAGTCACGTGCTAGGGCTGGGGCTGGATAAGTGTCTGCCCCGTCCGAAACACATATCGGATGTCTGGTAACATAGTCTCTATAATCGGATATTCATGACCTGGTCACAATATCCCGATTGGATGCGCATCACTCAAGAGCACTAGTACCGTATCCTGCGTGACATCATCTCCACTATGACTGAAGTGATACTTCCGTCTCGAAATCACACCCAATACACTACGACTCTCTGATAAACCCAGAAGTGGTGTACGCAGAACCGGTTAAAGCCCTGTACCACCAAGACCAAAGTCTATCGATTATCGTAAGTATTAGCGATGTAAGTCTCAGGTTAAGACTATACACACCTACCTTGATTTCGGCCTCCCATAGACACATAGTCATAATACCAATGGGATTCCGAGGGGTCTATCCAGAGCGAAGCTGTTTCCCGTACCATCGGTGAAACACGACCTCCTATCGCACTTGCATAAGTATCTGATACTTATATATATGAGAACTATGCCGTTGTGCCCTCACAACGCACACAAGTGCAATACTAGCCTATTCCGCATTATCGTGTCCAGTCTCGATAATACTCCGGCTAGGGATATTTAATGATTAATCCTTCGGGGACTGATACTGTCTCATATCATTCTCAATCCAGGAACTAATCATAGGGACCTCTCTTCATTTATATATCTATGGTGATCTAATCACAAATGATGAGAGTGCAATTTCCTTGTCACATAGTTAATTTACTACAACAACACAATGATCTGTGCAAATAGTGACGCTATGGGTCATTTTGTCCAACACCATTAGGTATTTGTTTATCTAGTAATGACATTTCTTAGCTTTAATGACCTTTAGAGGCAATGTGTCTCACACAATTTGCTAATCAATTATTTACAATTGTTGTGAATAATTGAATGCAAATAGTAAAGCTAAAGAAAGGAGATGTGTATAGTTATGTATAGAAAATATTGATTTTCACAATACTACAACTATAGGTATTGGATACCAGATCTCTCATCTAGTTATTTAAAAATATTAGTTAACGATTGTTTTGATATTTGATATCGGAACTCGCGACTATGGTGTTGGACCAAATGACCCATAGCGTCACTATTTGCACAGATCATTGTGTTGTTGTAGCAAATTAACTATGTGACAAGGAAATTGCACTCTCATCGTTGTGATTAGATCACCATAGATATATAAATGAAGAGAGGTCCATATGATTAGTTCTTGGATTGAGAATGATATGAGACAGTATCAGTCCACGAAGGATTAATCATTAAATATCCCTAGCCGGAGTATTATCGAGACAGGACATCGATAATGCGGAATAGGCTAGTATTGCACTTGTGCGCGTTGTGAGGGCACGACGGCATAGTTCTCATATATTTAAGTATTGGATACGTATGCAAGTGCGATAGGAGGTCGTGTTTCACCGATGGTACGGGAAACGCTTCGCTCTGGATAGACCCCTCGGAATCCCCTTGGTATTATGACTATGTGTCTAGGAGGCCGAAATCAAGGTAGGTGTGTATAGTCTTAACCTGAGACTTACATCGCTAATACTTACGATAATCGATAGACTTTGGTCTTGGTGGTACATGGCTTTAACCGGTTCTGCGTACACCACTTCTGGGTTTATCAGAGAGTCGTAGTGTATTGGGTGTGATGTCAAGAAGGAAGTATCACTTCAGTCATAGGGAGATGATGTCACGCAGGATACGGTACTAGTGCTCTTGAGTGTTGCGCAACCATCGGGATATTGTGACCAGGTCATGAATATCCGATTATAGAGACTATGTTACCAGACATCCGACATGTGCTTCGGACGGGGCAGACACTTATCCAGCCCCAGCCCTAGCACGTGACTATCCGATACTGGGCCGATATACACAATACAATTGGTATACTACGCTTGATATAGATCTTAAATATTCTTATAAGAATATGTCCGGAGAATTGGGAAGACTTGGTGCTTTGCTAGAAGCCAACCTTGTCTCGTAAATCGGTTAAAACGTAGTACTTAGTACTCACGTGTTCGGATAGTCCGATGACCGATTTGACTGCCACATATCCGGGGATCTCATGGGTCGCTTCCCAAAGATTCACCAATGACGTATGACTCGCACTTTTATTAATCTGGGATTAATATGATGAGAGAGAAAATTAATCTGGGATTAATTACAGAGATATTTTATCTGGGATAAAATATCAATTTATAGAGAGAGAATGATTAATTTGGAATTAATCGATTAATTAATATATTTGATAAATTAAACGAAATTGTATTTCGACGCGGAATTAAAATTAGATTTTAATTCGGGCGAGCGAATTAATTTAGAATTAATTCGTTAGCGACGTGAATAGTGATTTCGCTAGGCGTAATCATTTAATTACGACGCGACGGAAAATTCGTTAATTTAGAATTAGCGAATCCGTGCCCGAGATTATTTGCGAGCGCATTCGCATTTCGAATTCGAGTGCGGCACGCAAGTCAAATCAAGCGTCAAATCATTAGTCGCATCAAGCGTCAAATCACTTGTCACTTTGAGTGATGTGACTTGACAACTTGATTGAGTTGACTTGATGTGATGAGTGATGTGTGTGGTTGGCAATTAAAGCCAAATGTGTGTGAAATGAATTTCAAATGAAATTCATGTGTATTAGATACACAAATTACACACACAAAACCGTGAGACACATTTCCCTCCTCTCTCTCTTCTTCTTCTTCTTCCTCTCTCACGCCATTTTCTGGTTTCTAAAGGGCAGTGAACTGCCGAATTTAAGAAGCAAAAATGGAGGGAAGCAAGTGCGTTTTGTGGCAAAACAAGAGTGCTAGCACACTCCGGGATCAATGCGAAGGTGATAGGGAAGCTTACCCATGAGCCGGGAATCACTACGACGAAGCTTTGAGCTTGTTTTGATGATGAAAACCGAATCTGCAGTGAGCTGTGACAGTGGACTGCTCACGCCCAAACCAGTGAAGAAATCAGATTTTGTGTTGCTTCCGCGTCGCTCAACCGCTCGATGTAAGTATTCCGCACTTCCGTCGTTGTATTCACTTATGATTCATGCTTGAGTTTTGATCTTGGGACCTATAGAAACTCCAACAATGGCATCAAGAGCTTAGGTTAAAAGCATGAAAAAGTTAGGGCTAAAATTTGGGCAAACTTGATTTTGAGCATGATAAATTAAATTGGATGGATTTGTATGCTTAATTGTGTTTGAATTGAAGATTGATTGAGTCAATTTCAAGAAAATTTGATTGGATCATTTTTCACCCAAATTTTCACCTTGGCCGAATTTGATACATAATTTTAATGTCTTGGGATTTTTGATTTTTGACAATTGGATGTGTTGGAAATCATTCGGGAATATGATTTGATGTCGATTGCGGAATCAATTGGATTGAATTCGAATCGGACGAAAAATCCCCAAATTGCCAAGTATGTCATAAAGCTTGAAATTGGGTAAAATTGATTTAAGCATGCAATTATGAAATTGGATGATAAAGTATGCTTGAATGTATTTTAATTGATGATTGGTTGGATCAATTTGATTAAATATTGTTTGGAACAAATTTCCCCAAAATGCTTATGTTGGCCGAATAGTAACTTAGCCCTAAAGTCTTGGAATTTTGATTTTTAATTCATTGGATGAGTTAGAATCAATTAGGATGTTGATTTAATGTCGATTGTGGGATTAATTGGATTGAAACCAAATCGGATATAAAATCCTCTCCTTGGCCGAGACTTAAAGAGCATGTAATGGGTACGCATCTCGGCCATGGGCACGCATCTCGACCATGGGCACGCATCTCGTCCCGGAACTACAACCGACAACGGGGGCACGCATCTCGGCCCTGTGTACGCATCTCGACCCAATACCGCTGACAAGAGGGACCTCGCCCTAAATATGATGTAGTGGGTACGCATCTCGACCCTGGGCACGCATCTCGGCCCGGAACTACAACGACAACGGGGGCACGCATCTCGGCCATGGGTACGCATCTCGACCCCATACCGCTGACAAGAGGGACTTCGCCCTGAATATGTTGTAGTGGGTACGCATCTCGACCCTGGGAACGCATCTCGACCCTGGGCACGCATCTCGGCCCGTAACTACAACCGACAACGGGGGCACGCATCTCGGCCCTGGGTACGCATCTCGACCTAATACCGCTGACAAGAGGGACCTCGCCCTGAATATGATGTAGTGGGTACCTCGACCCTGGGTACGCATCTCGACCCGGAACTACAAACAACAATGGGGGCACGCATCTCGACCCTGGGCACGCATCTCGACCCAATACCGCTGACAATAGGACCTCGCCCTCAAACTGATACTGATGTGGGCCTCGCCCCCAGAGTGATGTGGTGTGATGAGTTTCATTCCCGAACCGATCTCCATTCCCGAAGTGTGACTGTGATATGGTGTGATGAGGTCCATTCCCGAACCGTCACCAGATGTGGTCCATTCCCGAACCGTTGATGTGCTATGGTGTGATGAAGTCCATTCCAGAACTGTCACCGTGTGTGGTCCATTCCCGAACCGATCTCCATTCCCGGAGTGCCATTCCCGGCGTGCTCATTCCCGAGCTGTCCATTCCCGGACTGTATCTCCATTTCTTGGAGTGCCATTCCCGGTGTGCTCATTCTCGAGCTGTCCATTCCTGGACTAAATCTCCATTCTCGGAGTGCCATTCCCGGCGTGCTCATTCTCGAGCTGTCCATTCCCGGACTATATCTCCATTCTCGAAGTGCCATTCCCGGCGTGCCATTCTCGGCGTGTCCATTCCCAGACTGTCCATTCCCGGACTATATTGGATGTAGGCTTTCTTCATGAACTGAACTGGATGCAGGCTTTATTCCTGAACTGTACTGAATGTGGGCTTTATTCCCGTACTGAGATGAATGCAGGCTTTCTTCTTGAACTGAACTGGATGCAGGTTTATTCCTGAACTGTACTGAATGTGGGCTTTATTCCCGAGCTGAACTGAATATAGGCTTTCTCCTTGAACTGTGTTGAATATGGGCTTTATTCCCGAACTGAACTGAATATAGGCTTTCTTCCTGAACTGAACTGAATGCAGGCTTTATTCCCGAACTGTACTGAATGTGGGCTTTATTCCGAGTTTGAACTGAATGCAGGCTTTGTTCCTGAACTGTAACCGAATGTGGGCTTTATTCCCAAGCTGTTTTGAAGGTGGATTTTATTCCACTGGCTTTGTGCCCGAACTGATATGGGCCTCGCCCTCGATCTGATGCTGATGTGGGCCTCACCCCCAGTATGCCATACCCGGTAGAAACTGATACTGAACTAATGTGGGCCTCGCCCCAGAGTGCCATACCCGGCAGAAACCGATGCTGAACCAATGTGGGCCTCGCCCCCAGAGTGCCATACCCGGCAAGTCTGTCACTGATGCTAATGTGGGCCTCACCTTCAGACTGATGCTGATGTGGGCCTCGCCCCTGGGATTCATCCCAAATTCAGACGACGTGGGCCTCGGCCCTAGGATTCATTCCCTGGATCCATTCCAAAATTCTGCTGATATGGGCCTCGGCCCTGGGATTCATTCCTGGATTCATTCCAAATTCTGACGACGTGGGCCTCGGCCTATGATTCATTCCCCTAGGATTTATTCCCGAAACTGCTGATAGTGTGGGCTTCGACCCTGGGATTCATTCCTGGATTCATTCCAAATTCTGACGACGTGGGCCTCGGCCCTAGGATTCATTCCCCTGGGATTCATTCCCGAAACTGCTGATAGTGTGGGCCTCGAACCTGGGATTCATTCCCGAATTTATTCCAAAACTCTGACGATGTGGGCCTCGGCCTTGGGATTCATCCCCAAAATTGATACTGATGCCAATGTAGGCCTCATCCCTATGACTCATCCCCAAAACTGATACTGATGTAGGCCTCGACCCTGGGACACATCCCCAAAACTGCTGATATGGGCCTCGACCCTGGGACTTATCCCCAAAACTGATACTGACGTGGGCCTCAACCCTGGGATTCTTTCCCGAAACTGCTGACAATGTGGGCCTCGACCCTCTGCGATTCATTCTCGAAAACTGCTGATATGGGCCTCAACCCTGGGATTCATTCCAACACTCTGACGATGTGGGCCTCGACCCTGGGACTCATCCCCAAAACTGATACTGATGTGGGCCTCGACCCTGGGACACATCCCCAAAAATGCTGATGTGGGCCTCGACCCTGAGACTTATCCCCAAAACTGATACTGACGTGGGCCTCAACCCTGGGATTCTTTTCCGAAACTGCTGACAATGTGGGCCTCGACCCTCTGCGATTCATTCTCGAAAACTGCTGATATGGGCCTCAACCCTGGGATTCATTCCAACACTCTGACGATGTGGGCCTCGACCCTGGGACTCATCCCCAAAACTACTACTCATATGTTGCTGATTCTGGTTGTCTTGTCTTTGCCGCTTTCTCTTTTTCTTTTTTGAAACCTGTGAATACAAAATAAAACAAGCACAAAAAAAGAATGCAAAATACGTTACGTGTATGCATGCATGCATGCATGAATTTCTTATTCCATTGGGTTAGGTCTTCCGCCAGTTCTCCAGGTGATTGCTTAGTCTTCTTTCTAGTCTCATGGCTCAATTTCTTGTTATACTTCTTATTCACGAGGTGGTAGACTGGTTGCCCCCAGTCTTGATTTAGCTTTCTGCTCTCCGCTGTTTACACTTGGTCAAGATGAACCACATGGTGGGACCTTCCATATCATCATACTATATTACATGCTACGAAATAGTCCAAATAGTTACACATATTATTGCCCTCAAAGAATGCTCAGTATTGAAACCAGAGAACCTTCAAAACATTCGATGCAACTCAAATCCAAGTCTTTGAATAAATGATCTAAGTCAGACTCAAAGTGTGTGTGTGTGTAAAGGTTCTTTCACAGCTTGATCCTTAAGAAAGCCAACTCAATGATTTCGTCAAAAATCGAGATCGATGGGTCAAACCAACCTAGATGTCTCAATTATGCATGCAGTTGCTTTTCCATGCTCAATGTGGTATGAATTTATTTTTCTTTTCCTTTGTCTCTCGTTTCATTTTGAACTTCATTTTTTTTTTCAACACACCTACCCTTTAAGGTAGCATTTCTCCTCATGGTGGTCCTAATACTCTCCCATGGGCAGCTTCACGCTTATCGGTTATAGGTGGTTCACTTCTTTTCTTTAGAGACTTTTCTTTCATTTTCAACCATACCACACATCATAACATAAGCAAATCAAGATAGACATCTAAGCAAACGGTCATTCACCGACCTACAATTTCTTCAACAAGTCACCTTGCCAGTACTCAGGTTTTCACTGCTAAGAACCATAATCAAGTGCTTACGAGTCTAACATAGATCAATCACTCAAAGTATAAGATAAAAGCACATCAAGAGTTTATCGTTTCTAAGATTTCACCCTAAAGCAAACGATTTCATCATTGGACTTATGCCTAAATATCAAGGACTTAAAAACAAACAACAATTTTTTTTTTTCTTTTTTTTTTCTTTTTTTTTTCTTCTTTTTTTTTTCTTTCTTTCTTTTTTCTTTTTTTTTGAAGGCCCCCCCCAATGGTCTTTCTATCTCTGCCGTAAATCTCTCTGTTTCTCGGTTTCCTTTTCTCCAATATCCATGTTTGCTAAACTCTTCTTTGACAAGTCTTCATTTTCCTAACCCAACGGATATCTATGATGGCTTTTAAGACACGGGGTGTAACATGATGCATGTATGCATGAGATGCATGTGATGTATGAGACACAATATGCATGGGGTTATCAAAAGCATAAAGGGTGGCCCCTATAGGTCATACAACTATATTCACATGTGGGTTTACAGGAGTGTGGACAAAGGCTCTCGTTTGACGAAGGATTACCCACAACTAGGACTCCCCACTCAAGGGTTCAAGCGACCAAGTGAGTGCACCTTTTTTATACCTTACGGTACGTGCCAACGAGTTACGGTGTGTGACTAACTGTCGAATGGATTTTCCGTTGTAGATTCCCCAGAGGGAGGGTGGAGCGAGGCTCTCTTAAGTACCCAAGCCCCTTAGGCTCTTATCGCTTGATGTCAGGAATAAACAACGAGTCCTCCAAACTAGTCTATCACAACGAGCTACAAGTGATGATTTATCTAGGTGCCTTCACAGCTTTTCCCCGAAGGGTAGTGAGTGAAGGAAGACACCCAACCATCACCTAGCTTCAACAAGCCTTTAATTAACCCCCTCAAACCACTATAGAAATGGTCAACTAATGCACAAATTTTACACATCACAAGACATGATTTCGAGGCCGATTCAAAATATCCCCAGTGGAGTCGCCAGACTGTAGGACACAGAAATCGATGACGGCTGTTCTAGGCTCGCGGCCTAGTTGGGAGTACGAAATAACATGGAGTCGCCACCCGGTGTGAACCGGGACAAAGATTTAAGGCCGCACACCCCTCGCAAGGGAAGACCTCAAACCGTTGGGTTCAGAATGGTCCCTTACTTATGTCACTTGTGATGATATGATTTGTGCAATAAACTAACCGAATCTATTCAACATTCATGCTCAAGGGTACTTAGATCTAACATGCTTTCATACAAATAACTCCACGCAATATAACACAACGAGCATATTAAACCATTAAACCGAAATAACAAATAACTAATTAAACATGAACATAAACTAAACAAAACATCATGCATGAAGAATAAAAAAAACAACATGTCTAAATAACATAATCATGCTTTGAAAATTAAATAATGAACTAAACTAAATCATGCTTTAAATAATAAATAAATAACCTACGAACTACAACATGCTCAAACACAAGTTTGGATGAGATGAAATACATGTCTATTAAGTGGTACGTGGCGTTGTATCCCGAGTACAAACCGCACTACTGTCCATTCGGATTCGGCTACGGAATTTACGTCCGGGTTTCCATCCGATATACCACAAAAAGGGAACACACATCCCGCTCATCCAACAATCACATCATGCCTCAAATGACTCTCATGCGATAATATTTCTAACATAAATAAAATAAACGAAAGATAATAATAAAGAAGGTGCCCTCTGGTCTAACCTCTCTTGTCGTCTCAAGAAATGGCGTTACACGTCAGTTGGAAGGGTGAGTGATCCCCTACTTTTCCGATTTACTAGCTCAATGTCTTTCCTTGCTGTTTTGATGTTCGGGCCACTGTTTTTCCTCAGTTTCACTGTTGTTTTCGGTGAATTTTCTGGTCACTGTTTCAGGTGTGTTAAGGGACTGTTATCGGCAGTTTCGGGGGCTGTTTGTGCGTTTTTTGGACTGGTTTGGGGTTGTGGTTTGTGACTGTTTTAGGCAATTTTAGGGGTTGTTCTGGGATGTGAGTGTGTGTGGTGGTGGTGGAATGAACGTGCGTGAGGTGAGGGCCTTTATGTGGTGCGTTGAGGGCATGTTGTTTCGTGAAGGCTGGTCAGGGCGTGAAGGCTATAGGTGCTTGAAGGCTTGATGAGGCTAGTGACGAGGCGTGAGGCTATGGAGGGGCAGGCTGGGCGTGTGGCTTACGAATGATCAAAGGGCAGTGAGAGTTGGCGAGGCAGGCTGGTGCAAGGTAATTGTGGGACAAAGAAACTGGACGACGCATGCTGTCCCGGGCTCGCGGCCCGGTCGGGAGTACGGAATAGCCACGGGGGACTAAACCGGAGAATAATGGAGTCGCCACCCGGTGTGAACCGGGACAAATATTTAAGGCCGCACTCACCCCTCGCAAGGGAAGACCTCAAACCGTTGGGTTCAGAATGGTCCTTTACTCATGCCACTTATAATGACAAGATTTATGTAATAACTTAATCAGGCTTAAGTAACACTTATTTCTAAGAATATCATGTTTCTAAATTCACATACATACATCAACAAGTTCATCTAAATTTATATGTAACATATATTCGAATTCGCATACAGCCTATTTGCATGTAATCTATGTCTCAATTTGCATACATAAGGATTATCATACGGCAAGCATACAAGTTAATGAACACATTGGTGGACACAGAAGCGCAAACAAATAGCGTTCTTACTAGCATGCATATTAAGAAAAGATATTTAAGCGCATAACGGAAATAGACAACTAGAGAGGTAATACAAATGCATAACGTAAAAAAAAGGTAACTATGTGCTAAGATGGACATGTCGTAATGTGATGCAAGAGGATCTGTTTACCGTGGGCGTTGGTGTAGCGTTCGTAGATGCGTTCGAACGGTAAACAGAAGGTTCTCGTTCGAGTAGCATTCGTAAACGCGTTCGAACGGAAATGAAACAGAATGCTCGCGTTCGTATATGGCGTTTGTGAACGCGTTCGAACGGAAATGAAATAGAATACTCACGTTCGTATGGCGTTCGTTAACGCGTTCGAATAGAAATGAAGCAGAATGCTCACGTTCGTATGGCGTTCGTGAACGCGTTCGAACAGAGATGAGACCTGATGCATGATAAGGCAAAAATGCATGCGCGTTCGAGTTGCGTTCGTAAACGCATTCGAACGGGAACAGACCTGATGCATGAAATGGGACGCAATACATAAATGGAAAATAGACAATGCGAGGCGCGGCGAAGCATCGTGGTAAATGAATTTAAGCTCTTCAATTAGAGGACCTCTCATCGCACTTACTAAGCCCATGCGCTCGATCGCATCATGCATACAAACATAAAGACAATCATATCAAACTAAGTATGTCCGATTGAACACATCTTACATCCAACCGAACACACATCAACCGGCGTGGTAAAACATCGTGGTAAAGGGCTTTAACCCATCCCCATAGGGGGTCTTCCACTTACTAAGCCCATGCGCTTGATTGAACCATGCATAAAAACATAAAGACAATCATATCAAACTAAGTATGCCCGATTGAACACATCTTACATCCAACCGAACACATATCAACCGGCGCGGCAAATCATCGTGGTAAAGGGCTTTAACCCATCCCCATAAGGGTCGTCTTTCTTCCACTTACTAAGCCCATGCGCTTGATTGAACCATGCATAAAAACATAAAGACAATCATATCAAACTAAGTATGCCCGATTGAACACATCTTACATCCAACCGAACACATATCAACCGGCGCGGCAAAGCATCGTGGTAAAGGGCTTTAACCCCTCCCCATAGGGGGTCTTTCATTCCACTTACTAAGCCATGCGCTTGATTGAACCATGTAGAAAAACATAAAGACAATCAATCAAACTAAGTATGCCCGATTGAACACATCTTACATCCAACCGAACACATATCAACCGGCGCGGCAAAACATCGTGGTGGTAAATGGCTTTAACCCCTCCCCATAGGGGATATTTCATTCCACTTACTAAGCCCATGCGCTCGATTGAGTCATGCATACAAAGATTAAACACAATAATATCAAACTTAGTATGCCCGATTGAACGTATCTTGCATTCAATCGAACACACATCAACGGCGCGGCAAAGCATCGTGGTAAATGGTTTAACCCCATCCCATATGGGATCTTTCATTCCACTTACTAAGCCCATGCGCTCGATTGAATCATGCATAAATAAGCAACATACCGAATTCAAGTGACGAAAAATAAATAAACCAAAGCAACACAAAACAAAAGAGGGTGCCGTTTACTCAAGCGGTACATGGAGTTGTGTCCCGAGTACATATCATATTACCGTCCATTCGGAATCGGCTATGAAATTTATGTCCGGGTTTCCATCCGATATACCGCGAGAGTTGACACATCTCTCATTTTATTCCACAGCCACAACATACAACATCTCATAATTCATGCATATTTATCTACTCAGGGCCACAACATGCATTTCAACATGACAATCATGCAAGCAATATTTAATAAATAATACAAAAAAAAACGAGTGTGAAAGATACCCTCAGGTCTAACATTTTTGCCAACTTTCAGGCTTGCGTTTCACGGACGTCGGAAGAGTACAGCTCCTCAACTTCTCCGGTTCACTGGTTTAGCGTCCTAGCTCACTGCTTTGCTGTTTTGCTTGTTGTTTGGACTCCGTTCTGCTACTGTTCGGCCTCTGTTTTGCTGCTCACTGTTCAGGTCACCTGTTTTGACGTTTCAACGGACTGTTCCGAGTTTTTGTGTGGGTTTTTAGTGTAGTGTTGTGGATTATTTTAAGGATTATGAATGCAGTTTTTTATGTTATTACTTTAAGGTTTTTATGGAATGTTTTAAGCGTATTTTGCTGCTGTTTTAGGGGTTAAATTACTGCTGTTTGGGCATGATTTAAGGACTGGTTTGGGTCAGTTTCGGTTTGTGTAAGTGGGCTACGGATTGAACTGTTTGGAGAGGTTTGTGCGGCAATTCTGAGAAGTAAAGGGGCTGCTGTTTTAGGGGGGAATTTTTTTGGTGATGTGTGGATGCTATTTTGGCGTGGATTTAAGGACTGTGAAGGGGCTGGATGCGGCAATGGGAGAGTTTGGAGGTCTCTTGGGCTTGCAACAGAAGGCTTGGAGGAATGTCTTTAGGCATGATTTGAGAGATATGTGTGCTTCGGTTATTGAAGGAGGTGTAGGAGAGAAATTGTTTTTCTTCTCTATGCTATTACCGTGAATGATATTGTGTGAAGGACCAATGGCTTTGGTTAGGGGTTGTTTATATAGAGAAGGGTTAGGGCTTCACCTTGTCTCACAAGGAAGGGATTTTGGCATTAAAATGAGGATTTGATTTGGTGTTGAGCAAGGAAAGTCAAGATTGAGGGGGGACAAATCTTGGCTAGAATAGGAAGTCAATATCTTTAATTTGTTATGATTGATTTTAATTAGGCATGACATCTTTTTAATTTAGTATGTGATTTGTTTAGTTAGGAAGTTAATATATTTGATTTATCTTAATTAGGTATGATTATATTTTATGTTTTATTTAATTGGTAAATGGTTTAAATATTTTATTTAATATTTAATGTTAATTTAATTAAATTGGGATGTGTTTTTTATGGGCTTTGGGGAGCTAATTGGGCTGGGTGCGAGGCTAGCAGCAAAACCAGAAACACCGACGCCGTTCGAACGCCAATTCGAACGCTACATGAACGTCCGCAATGCCTGACGTTCGAACGAAGTAACGAACGCAGCACTAACGAAGACAGTGAGCTTGTGAAATGAACTTGATGATGTACTTATTTCGGATTTCCCCTTCCGACCTCCGTTTCCCGCAATATCCTTAGCTAAAAAGGTAGTGCCTCCAACTGAGACTCATCATCGGGTTTCACATGCGAAAATGCAATGCCTACAGTCGCCCCCACTTTGATGGGACTTGTGCAGTGTGTGACTTTGAACAATCCTATCAAAGTTATGCAATGCATTTTCACTTACCTGGCTCGTCTGATGCCTCGAGCTGAGTTGGTGCTGCAAGTGGACCTCGATCCTGGGACGCATCCCAATAACTGAAACCGACAACAGGGGCACCTCGACCCTGGGCATCTCGACCCAATACCGTTGATTATAGGGACCTCGCCCTCAAACTGATGATGTATGGGACCTCGACCCTGGGCACCTCGACCCGGAACTACAACTGATAACGGGGGCACCTCGACCCTGGCCCTCGACCCAACACCGCTGACTATAGGACCTCGCACTCGAACTAATGGTGTAGTGGGTACCTCGACCCGAACTACAACTGGACACGGGGCCACCTCGACCCAACACCGCTGACTATAGGGACCTCACCCTCGAACTGATGGTGTAGTGGGTACCTCGACCCTGGGCACCTCGACCCGGAACTACAACTGACAACGGGGACACCTCGACCCTGGGCACCTCGACCCAACACCGCTGACTATAGGGACCTCGCCCTTGAACTGATGATGTAGTGGGTACCTCGACCTTGGGCACCTCGACCCAAAACTACAACTGACAACGGGGGCCTCGTCCTCAAGCGATATGGGCCTCGCCTTCGAGCCGACATGATATGGGCTTCGCCCCCAAGCTGATGTGGGCCTGCCCATTGGGACTCATCCCAAAAACTGAAATTGCGCTGACGCTGCTTGGCTCATTTCTGCCGCTTTCTCCTTTCTTCGAACCTGCGAACACAAAACGAAAACAACACGAAAGAATGCAAATGTTTCGTGTATGCACGAATGATTTTTTGATTCCGTTGGGTTAGGTCTTCTGCCAATTCCCGTAGTGACTGCTCGGTCTTCTCTCCCTCAGTAAAATATTGGTTTATTTGTCTACGTTGATCGGCTCGGTGAACTCGTTTCCCTCCAAATCTGATAGCTTCACTGCTCTATTTCCCATTACCTTCTGCACTATGTAAGGTCCTTCCCAGTTAGGTCTGAATTTTCCTCTCGGATCTGTCGTCGACGACCTCGACTGCTTAAGTACCAAATCACCCTTTCTGATCTTGGGGACGTACTTTCTTGTTGAATGCCCGGGCTAGTCTCTTCTGATACAACTGCATGCGATACAAAGACTTCGTTCTCCTCTCATCTAGCAGTGCTAACTGATCAAACCTCTCTGCGGCCCATTCTTGTTCCGGTAATTCTGCCTCTGCTAAACCCTCATAGACTGTACTTCCACTTCCACCGGTAACACTGCTTCCATTCCATAGACCAAAGAGTAAGGTGTGGCCCCTGTTGATGTTTTTACTAATGTTCTGTACCCCCACAAAGCATACGGCAATTTCTCGGCCCAATCTCTGCAATTTTCTGTCATCTTGGCTAACATTGTCTTTATAGTCTTGTTGGCTGCCTCAACTGCCCCATTTGCCTGCGGCCTGTACGGTGACGACTTGTGGTGGCCTATCACATACCTCTGTAACATTGTCTTCGTCTCTCCTTGAAACTGGACCCCGTTGTCTGTCACTACATGATGCGGCATACCATACCGATAAATGAGGTTCCGAGCTATAAACTTTGCCATCTGTTTTGCTGTAACATTACGGAATGATTCGGCTTCCACCCACTTCGAGAAGTAATCTACTGCCACTACTATGAAGCGATGCCCATTTGACGCATTCGGTCGAATTTCTCCAATCATATCAATTCCCCATGCTGAGAAAGGCCACGGCTCTGATAGCCCGTGTAACTCTGTGTGCGGTAAGTGATTCAAATTACCATGTGCTTGACAATCATGACAGTGCTTTACCATCTTCGCGCAGTCTGTTTCCATGGTTGACCAATAAAAACCTTGTCTCACTATCTTGCGGGACAGATTCAACCCGTTCATGTGCGGACCACATACCCCGCGTGTATTTCTTCCATTACATGCTGAGCTTCTTCTTTTCTCAAACACTTCAACTGGATACCGTTTGCATGCCTCTTGTACAGTTCCCCTTTCAAAATCACATACTGGGAAGCCAACTTCTGAATGGCTATTCTGTCTTTTCTGCCTGCCCCTTCCGGGAGTTCACCATGTTCCAGATACCTCTGAATGTCATAATACCAAGGTTTACCGTCGTCGACCTCAACTTCTAGAATTCTTTCTATCTCATAAACGGGTTTGCTTGCTGTTGTCAGTATCAACGGTCTCATCACTAACTTTTCTGGATTTTCCCAAGTCGCTGCCAGTGTAGCCAATGCATCAGCCATCTGATTCTCTTCTCTCGGTAAGTGCTGAAACTTACACTCGAGGATAACCTGTGCCAACTTTCTGAGGTAAAAAAGGTAAGGTTTCAACCGTTCTTCTTTCAATTCCCATTCTCCTCGCATCTGCTGGACCACCAACATAGAGTCTTTGTAGACTTCCACACTCCCGGCCTTCAAGGCTATCAATGCTGTCAAACCAAAAGCACATGCTTCATACTCGGCCATGTTGTTAGTCACTCTGAATGTCAACCTCTTGGCTAAAGGCAAAGTCTCTCCCTCGGGGGTTACTATCACGATTCCAATTCCGGCTCCCTTGTAATTCATTGCTCCGTCAAAATACATCTTCCATCTCTGAACTGTTATTGCTTGGATCTCTTCATCTGGAAATTCAACTTATACTGATTCCCCTCAACAGTTGCATTGCCAGAACTCTGCTACTGCTCGCCCTTTGATCACTTTGGAGGTGAGATATTCAATGTCAAACTCTGTCAGCAATACCAACCATCTGCCCAACTTTCCCACTAGTGAAGGCACCGAATGAAGATATTTCAGAGGATTTTCCTTGGCCACTATCTGGATCTTGTATGACTGGAAATAATGTCGCAATTTTCTGGAAGCCCATACCACTGCAAGACAGATCTTCTCAACTTCTTGATACCGAGCCTCATACGGGAGCATCTTCTTACTCAGATAGTAAACTGCATGTTTCTACCCCTGTCTCATCTGCCTGTACCATCATTGCCCCTAGTGCTTCTGATTCTATAGCCAAATACAATACCAAAGGTCTGCCCGGTCTCGGAGGTTTCAATACAGGAGGCTTTACCAAGTACTCTTTGATCTTGTCGAAGGCTGTCTGACCTGTTCATTCCATCTCACTGGCTGATCTTTTCTCAACAGTTTGAAGATAGGCTCACATACTGATGTCAACTTGGCAATGAACCGACTGATGTACTGAATCTTTCCCAAGAATGCTCTGACTTCTTTTTCTGTCTTTGGTGCATGCATTTCTGTGATTGCCTTGATCTTCTCGGAGTCTACCTCTATTCCGCCCATTCTACTGTATGACCAAGCAATTTTCCTGATGTCACCCCAAACACACATTTCTTGGATTAAGCCGCAGGTTATATCTGTCAACTCTCTGAATGAACCTTTCCAATGCTTCAATATGCCCAACTCTCGTCTCTGATTTCACCATCATGTCATCCACATACACCTCAATCTCTTTGTGCACTAAGTCGTGGAAAAATGTAGTGGCCATCCGCTGATACGTAGCCCCGCATTCTTAAGCCCAAACGGCAATTTTTGTAACAATAAGTACCCCACTCGGTAACAAATGCAGTCTTGTGTTTATCTTCCTCAGCCATGAGAACCTGATTGTAACCATGAAAACCCGTCTGCAAATGAATACATAGCAGATAAAGCCGCGCTATCAACCATAACATCTATATGTGGCAAGGAAAATCATCTTTCGGACAAGCTTTGTTGAGATCTCTGTAGTCTACACACATTCTGACCTTCCCATCTTTCTTCGGCACCGGCACTATATTAGCCAACCACTCTGGATATTTTACTACTTCCAGGAACCCCACATCTATCTGTTTCTTAACTTCCTCTCTGACTTTCTCAGCCCATTCTGGTCTCATCTGTCGGAGTTTCTGTTTTACTGGTCTCATATTCGGATAAGTTGGTATTGTGTGCTGGGCAATATTTCTGTCTACCCCGGCATGTCCTCATAGGACCAAGCAAATACTTTGGCATATCTGACCAACACTTCTTCTAGTTTCTCCCTCTCTTCAGGGGTAACTTCACTTGCAATCAGAATTTCCTTGGGGTTCTCAAGTGTACCCAAGTTAAATGCAGTAGTTCTGGCCGAACTGATATCATATATGCTTGATTCGTGCAGAGTAAATGGAAATGACTCAGGCAAGTAAGCAAAAGAAATGTCTTATTATTGGATAATGCGGAAGTACATTCAAACAAATCAGGAAGGTAAATGTCTTCATCATCTATAGACACTTCTTCCTCTGCAATCAGGTCTTCCTCAGGCTTTTCATCCTCTCCCAGAGTCAGGCTCTCCAACTTCATCAATTCTTCTTCCCAATTCTCTGCTTCCACAGCTTCTTTAATCAGCGGTTTCTCACCCAACAAATCCTGGAAGATCTCAAATCCAGGTACCACAATCCCATTAACTTCCACAGGTTCTGGCTCCCCTTGATATCCTGAAGCTCTCACAAAACATTCCATCAGTTTCAGGCCTTTTTCTTGACCTTGGCTTTTCTTCATCAGACTATACCCCAAACCTTTCCGAGTGGTCTGTCCTCTGAAATCTGGCAACTTTTGAACCTTCACCCGGTTCAAACTTCATTTTTCTCATGATCCTAGCCACCCATAGGATCCACCCATTCCTCAAAAGTAGCTGACACCTGAAACCTTGTGAAAGTTGTATCTCCAAGGCAGCCACGACATTATCTACCTCAGCCCGGATAGTAACAACTTCTCCCTCATACGGGAACTTGATCATCTGATGCAAAGTGGAAGGCACGCCCCCAAGTTTGTGAAACCAAGGCCTTCCCAACAATAAGGCAAAAGTGGCTGGGATGTCCAGCACTGTAAACTCGACTTCATCTTCAATAGGCCTACCTTGACCATAGCCACAAAGGTACCCTCAACTCCCCTTTTACTGTCATCATAAGCCTTAATAGTCATACTGGAGGGGTCCAAGTCTGTTGCTTTCATACCCAATTTGCCAGAATTTTCAACGGGCACCATTGATGGATGAACCCTCATCCACCATCACACATGAAGTTTTCTTGCCCCTCACTTCGGCCCTGATAAATAGAGGCCTATTATGATTTCTCCCTTCCTCGGGAGTTCATCCTCAGAAAAAGATATCTGCAAAGCTTCTTTCTGAACTGACCCAACAAACAATTGCAGGGTTGGCGTCTTCCGGTACCACAATTTGCTCAAGGCCTCAACCATGGCCTGCCTATGCTCTCGAGAAGCACATAACAGTTCCCAGATACTCACTGTGCTCTAGTCTTCCTCAATTGCTTCAACACTATATCCCCTCAGTATTTTGCATGTCTCAACCACTTCCCTACCATCTGTCAAAACTTCCTTACCCTTTTCTGCACTATCATTGTAAAGCGACCGCTACGTGTCATTCCCCTTACTTCTTCTTCATCACTGCTAAGAAATCAAGCCAAAAGCTTTTTCACCTGCTCTGTCTCATCTTCACTAGTACTATCCCAGATTCCAAGGCAAAAGGATTGAGGGTGGAAGGATTTTAGGACAAGGTCTTCTGGGAGGCCAGAATTGATCATATAGGCTGGTGGCGGTACGGCGCGGTAATTGGGTAATGGGTTTTCTGTGTGTGTCAGGCTGTTCTGTTTTTTGGGTCATGTATTTTCTTGGAGTCTATCAGGTCTTGGATTTCATGGCGAGTCGGCGCAATTGTCAGTGTCATGGCCCTTTTGTTGGTGAAAGTGACAGTAAAGGTTTAGGTTATAATGTGACGGTAGGGGATTGGGTAATGGTTCGACTTCCAAGGGTTTTAAGAGCCCTTGCCTCTTCAGTTCTCTAGCACATTGGACAGGGGCCTTCCCAGTTGGAAAACTATCGGTTCCGAATAGCGGCAATCTCAGCAGAAACGGGGCTTTGCTCCCGATGTTCCCCAATGGGCCTCCTGTTCAGACCATAGAATTTTCTATTCTCGGCCTCTTCTTCCTCAATATCCATGACATTTCCCTCAACTGCCGAAAATCAGTAATCATGGAGGTCATCCTCCTCAGCTTCCCATAGATGGAGGGCTTGGTGCCCTTGATGATCATTTTAATTTGGTCCTTCTCCGAGGGCCTAGTCTGCATTTTCAACAATGACCCCTCCATCGGTCCACGTACTCCTTAAAACTCTCCTCCGATTTCTGCTTAACATTCTCCAGATCGCGGAGTGACAGATCGATCTCTAGGTCAGTGACATATTGCTTCAGGAAAGCATCAGCCAACTCCCTCCAATCTTCCTTCACTTTCTTCTCCAAACTGTGGTACCACACCACGGGAGCTCCTTCAAGCGACATCCCGAACATTTTCTGCACTTGGCGCTGAGATAAGCCAACTGAACTCATGACTGATACAAACTGTCGGAGATGCACCCTTGGATCCCCATTCCCGTTAAACTTAGCCATATCAGGCATCTTGAACTGTGCCGGCAACTGTTCCTCGAAAGTCAGTGTGTCATAATCCAGCAAATCCTCATTCTTACCCTCATCTTGCGGGTAACCGACTCAACCTGATCCGAGTTTCTGAAAGTTTCTGTAACTCTGCCTGCTGCATACTCTGCCATATCATCATCAAAAGCGGGGGTATCATCCCCCATATGTTCGGAGATTCCTCTTGCCTCACATCCCCAGAATTAACCCCGGCACGAGACCCAGCTATACCAGCCATATCAGTAGTCAAAGCTTGCAACTGTTCAGTGACCTTGGCGAGACCGTTCTCTAACTGATCCATACGGGACACCTCATTATCGGATTCACTCATACTTGTTCTTTTAGTGAGTCTTGTCCCTTCTCTAACCCAAACGGTATCTATGATGTCTTTTTGAGACATAGATGGTGTTAACATGATATATGTATGTATGAGGTGCATGAGATGCATGTAACATATATAACATACTAAATCAATTATAACTCTCAAACAAATCGGCCCGTTATCATTTTAGAATCTTCGGGCTAATTGTCATAGGAGTGAACCCATCCAGTTTAAATGGCCCAATGAGTTCACATCTCATGACAAAGTGCCCGACTAAATCCAAATGGACGTTCCGAACACAATCACAAAGTGGCCCATCAATCGCTTAGAAGCCTTTGGCCCAATAGTCATGAAATACGTTCTTGTCCCAGTTTAAATGGCCCAACAAGCCCATATCCCATGACAAATGGTCCAAATGGATCCAAACGACGATGTTCCCAAAAACAAGCATAGAAGAAAGATGATTGCAAACATGACATAATAATTTCTACATAATGGCCTATCAACATTTCAGAAGCTTTTGGCCTAATAGTCATAAGGTGCGAACTTGCCCTAGTTTAAATGGCCCAGCAAGCCCGCATTTCTGACAATAGTCCAACTGCATCCAAATGAGGATGGTCCACAATCACATATTCAAGGAAATAATTGTTACTTTAGCCAACCCGGTCTATGGGTGGGTTAGCAAGAGTAGACAAAGGCTCTCACCGGCGAAGGATGGCCCACAACTAGGTCTCCCCACTCAAG